>SOPF01031795.1:0-26181 GCA_012979155.1 Hypericum perforatum
AGAGGAAGAAAAGGAAGAAAAGAAGAGAAGGAGAAGAAAAAGAAGAATCAAGCTTATGCTTGGAATTTGTAACTCCTTCTCACCCTTTTTATTCTTGTCTTTCCTTGCTTATCATGTAAATAATATGTATATTAAGTGTGTTTATGTATTAAGTATGTTTATGTTCATGTTTTGTGTAAATATGTGTGAGTAGTTTACTTGGTGGTGTGATGCCTTGAAACCTTAAGTAAGCTAATGGTTTAAGATTGGTGAAAATGATAAAGACCATGTACTTGTTAAAAACTTAATGCTTAGACTAGATTGGCCACCTAAAACTACGAACATAATCAAGTCTTGAGACCAAAAGGAGATAGACTTGATCGAAAATTTAACTTGTTGATCTGTTGCCTTGTGAGATGTGAACTCCTCCTTGGTAACTGATTATCCATAGGGTGATAAATATAGTTGGTGTTTAGTTAGATTTATGTGACTCGTGGGGCGAAAGCACATCGAGTTCATATAAGTCTAGCTAAAGATCAATTCAGACTAATCTAGCACGAAAGTGTAGATTAGTTGCCTTGAAACACCTGGATCATGACACGAACTTAATAAACCTTTCAAACTATTTAGTTTGTTTAAGTGATCTTTGGTATCATATCATTTTAGTTTTATTTGCTTGTCTTTATATTTGAGTTGTTGTTCTTGAGTTGTTATTTTGTGCATATTTGTGTGACAAGTTACCAAACCATTAAATCCAAAGTCTTCAAGTTCCTAAAATATAGCTAGTAAGCCGAGTAAGACACAAACTCGATCCTCGTGGGAACGATATCCTACATCATAAACTATATTACAACGGTGGTTGAAAGTGTTTCACGATGCCAGAAACCACTTTCATCAGCAAACCATCTGAATAAGGATGGTTTGATCTCAAAATTGTTGGCTTCCATAGTTAGGTACGCCATACTGGGTCTAAGATCAACCAACCTAGGGTATATCTACCTCCTCGCATTGTTGGCTGGGATATGGACTACCTGTTGATGTCCCATCTCATTGTAGAGTTGATTCCTTCTTCTGAAATAGAAAGTTTGTTCAATTTTCGGATCGTACTCAAGAAGGGGTTAGTTATCAGAATGGGTATGTGGCATACACCTCCTATGCTCTCAGTAAACTGCAAAACTCAATGAAATGGGTCAAGTGTAGTGATGAACAATGAAGATGTAGTAAGGCTTAGTCTCAAAATCAAGAAAACTATATCCTTAGCAACGGTGCCAAAAACATGATACGATAAATATCGGGTTATGAATACGTGAAAGAGAACACAATTGCACAAGGAATATAATGATAAATAAGATTGTCTCCACAGGGGCAAAATAATCATTCTCTAATTACCAAATTATGAATTCCCGATTTTAATCTTAGCAATTAAAACTAAGTGATTGGTTGGTAAATTAACTCTACGAATTGCTACACGAGCCTAGGGTTGTCAATCCTAAACTTGAACATTGATCAAAACTATAATAATAAAACTAAGTGAACAAAATCTATGCCACAAACTAGGTTGTCAATCTTAATTCTAAGCACACGACATGTAATAATCAAACGATTAACATGAAGTAGGTGAATGAAAAGACAATACTTGATTGCAAGATATAAAAATACATCATTGACGGAATGATCCAAATCATCAATTACAATCCTTGGAATGAAACAATGAAACAATAACGAAAGGCTAAAAGTAATCGTCTTGAGAAAAAGCTATCAAGTGTCTTAAAACATAGGGTTTTAGGCTTATATATCTAACCTCAAAATAACTAAACAACTGAATAGAGTTCTAAATAAACAGGACGTCAAAACTCCCAAAATAGCTGAACTCCACTATGGTTATAGTGACCTTTGGTTTGAGCCTTCATCCAGCACCTTGCGCCCACTACTAATCCAGCGACTGCTGGCCCTTGACAATGTCTTCATCTGATCAGCATTTCTTCTTCAGCTCAAACTCCTTGACTCTCCAATCTTGCTCTCCTACCTATATCAATGCAAATAAAATCAATAGTACCCCTTTCTCGACTCAACATACCAAATAGATCAAACTTTCAACAAACTATGTTAGAAACATACACATGACACGACCAATATGCACCAAAATAACACTAAGTAGATACGTGTTTACACACGTATCAATGAGGAACTTTTATAATACTTTTAGTCTATGTGGATGTTATTATAATTGCAAGAAACTCGATTAAGGTCATTATAGTCACCGAACAATATATCAAATTGACTTTGAAACTGAAAGATCTTTATCAACTAAAACATTTTATTGGCCTTGAGATAGTTCAAAGTGATAAATAGTTACATATATGCCAAAACAATATATCTTGGAACTTATGAAGAATGCAGAATTTCTTGGTTGTCAGCTTAGGAGGCCATCAATGGATGTTAATATTCATCTTAGTGCAAAAAAAGATGAAAAATTCTTAAATGATATTGTTATCTATCTAATAGTTACCCTGTGATCCTGTGATCAAGATCACAGTAGATGGCATTGAGGTCATTAAGGATTCTTCTTATTATTGCAGATTATTTAGTAAATTTTTATATTTGTTAGGAACATGCCCTTATTGAGTTAATTTCTTACTCATCCACAAGAGCTGCACCTTGAGATTGCTTACAATGTCTTGAAATATCTAAAATCATGTCCATGGAATGGTTATTCTATCTAGCTTTAATCTCTGTTTAGCTAAAATGATACTCAGATAGTTATTATGCCACTTATGCATACTTTAAATATTGTGTCATTGGATATTGTGTGTATCTTCGTAATTCATTAATCTCTTAGAAAGTAAAGAAGTAGAATACATTTTATTGTTCTTGCTTAGAGGTTGAATATCATGTTCTTGCCACAGTTACTCATAAAATTTAATGATTAACTTATTTACTTGACAAAATATAAATATCTCGTGTTAGTCTAGCTCTATTATACTACGATAATAAGTCAGTTATCTATATTATTGAGAATCTTATCTTCCATAAGAGGACTAAATATATAGAAGTGGATTACCATGTGATTAGAGAGAAACTATAATTGGGTCTTCTCAAGTTATTCCAAATGCGCACAGAACATCAACTGCAAATATCTTGACCAAAAGACTCATGATTCAACAATTTGAGCTTCTAGTATCTAAGTTTGGACTAATGGATGTGTTTACTCTAGCTAATGGGGTGAAAAATCAGTTCCAAAGAACTTAATTAAAAATATTCAAAAACTATGTTTAGCTTTAAAGAACTTAATTGTAGATATCTAGAAATCATGGGATCAGAATAAAATAATGCATAAATTGTTTCATAATTTGCCACTCAGAGTCTTCTCTCCCCACGTGACATGTGTTGCATCCATATAGCTCATTATATACTCATCATTAGTTAATGAGTAGTTACATTTTAAAAAGTAGATTTGACAATTAACCATTTGTACTTGTTTGGGACAGTTCTTTCTTATTTATTTCTTCACCATTTTTCTTTATTCTACTTTGAGGATCTTCATGTTCACTGTCTTTGTTAGCTACGTCATTCTTTCTGAAGAAAAAGGTTATTAATCACTTGAGAATTGCTTACTAATATTGGACGTGTTAGTCCCCTCACCGACCTTAGGCTCGGTAAGCTTAAAAGCTCTAGCTCTATCTAGAATAGTATTGCCAAGAGACGATAAATTTATTGAGTTTCTCTATCATATTTTAATATCGAGTTTTCTAGACTCAAAAATAATTTTGTATTTTGTTGTCAAGAAATGGAAAATGGGGTATTTCTTAGCTCAATACTATGATCAACCAATTTTCTTAAATCATGTAACACGTAGAATTAAAAAAATGGTAAATTATATTTAATCCCATGTAGTTTCGAGTATTTAACTCTCGCTCTCTCTAATTTTCTAATCGATTAAAACCACCTCCTAATTTAACAAAATTGTACTCTTTGGTACCTAAAGTCAGAATCATCGTTTTTCTCATGTGAAGGACCACACGAAATAACAAAAATATCCCTCACCTAAAAAAGACTCTTTCTCCTCTCTTCTTTTTCTCGTCTCTTCCTCCTCCTTCCTCTTCCTCCTCTCCTCCTTTCGGACTCCCCCCTCTTCCTCCTCCCCTCTCCTCAACCATTTTCTTTCTCCTCCTCTTTCCTCTTCTTTCCTCCTCCTCTCTCTTCCATTAAAAATTCCCCCCCCCCCCTCTCCTCTTCCCCTTTCCTCCTTCATCCTTCTCTCTCCTTACTCCTTCACCCTTCTCATTTTCCCTCCTCCTTCACCCCTCTCCTCCTCCACCCTCCTCATTTGCCCTCCTTCTCTACCCTCCTCCTCCACTTTCCTCATTCTCCTCTTTCCTCCTCTCTCTTCCTCCACTGTCCTCCTTCCTCCTTCTCTCTACTCCCTCCTCCTCCTCCCATCTTATTTGCCCTCCTCCTCCTCTGCCCTCCTCCTTTTTCATCCTTCTCCTCCTTTCTCCTCTCTCCTCCCTCCAAAATTTCCTCTCCTACTCCCCTCTCCTCCGCCATTCCCCTCCTCCCCCCTCCTCCTCCACTTTTCTCCTTCTCTTACTTCCTCCTCCTCTCTCCCCCCACAGAAATTCTCCCTCCTCCTCCCTCCTCCTCCTCCTCCCCTCTTCTCCTCCAACTTCCTCCTCCTCCTTTCTCTTTCGAAGATTTTTTTTGTTAAGGGTATTTTTGTCTTTTCATGTGGTTCCTCGCCATAGAAAATTGCCAATTCCAACTTCAGGGGTCAAAGAATACAATTTTTCCAAACGAGGGGATGGTTTTAATAGATTTTCAAATTAGAGGGAGCGAGAGTTAAATATCTCAAACTACATGTGGCTGAATATAATTTATCCAAAAAAATCTACTAATAGCAAAAAAAATCATAACAAGAAATAAATTTGTAACACACTTAGAAACTATTAACTAAGAGAAGTTGGGGGAGAAAGAAAATTTGTGGGAGGGAGATGATGTGCAGGTACACGTACACACGATTGTCTATAATTTATGAGTCGTTTATTCGTATTTTGAGTCAATTGTGTCGTGTTTTGTTATTGGTTTTATGTCTTTGTTATGTCGAGTCGGAAGGCGAGTACTTGTCGAGTTTTGTGTGCTCATTGCAGGAGCGGGAGTAGATTACGGATGAATGGTCATTCGGATAGAAAAGAGGAATGCATTTAAGAGATGGAATGTTATGGAGGTAGCAATGATTGTTGGCTTTAGTGGCAGTCGCTGGGTCTGAGGATTCGTTAGTTGTAGCAAACGCTACGAAGGAAGCAGCCACTGGCCAAAGAAAGGAGCCTCACACTCAGTGAGCGATGGATTTGTAGCGAAAGATGAGGATATAGAGGGTGCTAGATTTACAGCGGGCGCTGGTCTGCCCGAATTTGAAGATATTTGCCTGTTTAGTTAGTTAGTTTTGGCTCAGCTATAAAAGGCTTGAAGCCCTAGGTTTTTAGGACATTCTTGGACGGCTTTAGCGCAAGACTCATTTTTACTTCCATTTTTCTTCAACTAAATTGTTCTTACTTTCGAGGATTGTAATCAACAACTTAGACCATTCAATCAACGAGGTATTTTCATAACTCGTAATCAAGCGTTGTCTTTTCATTCATTGTCTTGTTCATAAATTATTCGAGTGTTCGTGTTATGTGTCTAGAATCAAGATTGATGACCTTAGTTCATGACACAGATTTTATCCAACGTATTTTATTGTTTTATTAGTTAATCGTTGTTCAAACTTAGGATTGACAACCCTAGGTTTGCGTAGCAATTTGTAGTTTTAATCCCAAACCAATCACTCGATTTTCTTTGCTTAGATTAAGATTGAGAATACACAGTCGAGTACTTAGAGAATTGATTTATCTGTCCTTGTGGAGATGATCTTACTTATTTTTATATTACTTGAGCGATCGTGTTATCTTGCACGTATTCGTAGCCTGATATTTATCGCATCAGTGGACAAAATTCCAAATTCATGACTATTGGAACGAAAAAATTTAATTAGCAAATTTGTCACTCTAGTTGTGGTAAAAAAATCATAACTTGTTGCTCAAATATCGAATCGACGTAATTTTAAAAGCTACAAAAAAAGACATAGATCTACAACTTTATAGATCAAAATTTTCAGATTATAAAAAAGGAGGTCAAAATTGGGTTAGATGTTTTTTTAGCTCGGGGATGCTCATAATATTGGTGCACGCGTTATAGGATCGACCGAGACAGTATGCATTGTTCAAATAATCAAAGACGGAGAAGCCGAGTATCAGACTCAGCGGTCGCTGGCTCCCAACGACTGCTAGGAGGGGAAACAGGGGAGGAGTAGCCTTCAGACTTAGTGCCCGCTAGGGTACGCAGTGTGGAACTTCTTCTTGGACAGTTTTGCCTCTCACTTTGGCAAACCTATAAATATTTCTCCCACTCACTTGTAGTATCCATCCTAAAGAGAGCACCACCAAATATCTAGTTAGATATTTTAGGAGAAGAACTTCCTCCTTCTTCCTCCATTGTAAGGTTAAGTGTTGATCAAATTATGCTTAGTGAATTTTCTCCTGATTTAGTATACCCCCGAATGTAGACGTTTCTCGTCAAGTTGGGTGAACAATTTACTTGTCTTGTTGTTATTATTTTCTTCGTAAACTTCGCAGTGCTTTCGTGACTCGCTCGTGTTGTTGCGCTTGGGATTGGTTTTGTTCCCAACAAGCATCCAACACCATAGCTCAGCCTCACATTCACCATCTTCCTATTTCACCTTCCTTTGCCACACTTTATTACTCGATCTTCTTGGCCAAATCGCACTCAATTTCTTGGACACAGCAAGTCAACATTACCAACATAATTATGTAACGTTAAGAAAATCTTCTGCCCAACTTTTTCCGGCGATAGTTTCTTTGAGGTTGAAATTTTATCTAGGAGGGTTTTACTAATTGTAGTTGTTCCACAAAAAAACATTGGCAGTTGGGGGACTATTATGGAAGAAAAAAAATGTCCGGTGAAGAACAGCGCTCTTAAGATGAGTACAGTGACAACCTCTGTGCATTTACACCATATCTTTATTCGTGACTTTCCAAATTATTTGGGTGTTAAATCTTGCGGTATTTTAGGACAACAGTTTTCGTTATCCTAGAATCTTTATTAATAGATTAAATATAGACAGATATGATAATATTATTCATCAGAAAGACGTCTCAGATGGTACATCGACATATCTATTTAGTTATGTGGTGTACGTGCCCGTGGCCAACTCAATGGACAATGGAAGAACTCAGGCTATAGATTTTCATTAAGTTTGCAACAACTTCATTTTAAAGGCGACGTTTCAAAGAGTTCCAGGGAAAATATGCTTACTCCATTTGCAAGATAGATACAGAATGCAGTTGGTTGAAGAGAGGCCATGTAGTCAAGAACATCCAACCTACCATCATCCCAAAATCCGAAAAAACATGTTATCTTAACAGCTGTCCGATTCGTAAAATTAAATGAAAACATTAAACAATAAGAGGCAGTGTACCAAATTGGACAATATAGAGAAACCATCCATGTAGTCAGTGGTATCCTGTCAAAAACTTCTTTGTCATTTACTAATAATATCCCTGTTTTAGCATCGCCAACATTCCCAGTCCCACATAAAGAGAGCGATTGCTGATGCTAATTGAACTCGAAGATTTATTAAACTGGAGCAGTTTTCCATTCGCTTTTACAAATGAAAGCTTCAACAAAGTTACTCATAACCAAGAAAGCACAACAAATGCAAAATATCCTCGGAACACAACATCATCATCAAGACAACTAAAATAATGAACAGCTTAAGCAGTGAGCTCCTCCTCCTTGTGGGTCTCGATGACGATATCCGAAGTCGGGTAAGCAACGCAGGTCAGCACCCATCCTTCGTCCATCTGATCGTCTTCGAGGAAGCTCCCGTCGGACTGGTCCACCTTCCCGCCAACCACTTTCCCTGCGCAGGACGAGCACGACCCTGCCCTGCACGAGTAGGGCAGGTCTATCCCGACCTCCTCGGCCTGGTCCAGCACATACACGTCATCCGGGCAGTCGAACACCTTCTCCCCCTCGGGTGTCTTGAGGGTCACCTTGTAAGTCGCCATCATCTTGAACCTGTCAAAGCGTCCACCCCCGAGCTTGAGGGCCTGTCCCATGGCGGGCACGGCCACCGCCGGCTGCAGGCGGGCGAAGGACGGGCTCACCATGAAAGTAGTTGCGGTGGTGGCGGCCATTTGGAGTTTGTATGTTGGTGTTTGGGGTTAGAGAGAGAACAGAGAGAAGAGAGCGAAGGTGTTGTTGTGGAGAGTGTAGTGAGGAGATAAATGGAGGATTTGTGGGAGGGAATATGAAGTGCCCTATCCGCCACGTGGCAGCATGTTGTGGCGTACGTTATCTTCCCGTTATCACCACCAAGAGGGAGCCGCCGATTTATTGGTGGTGGATGAATGTGGTTGCCACGCTCCCGTGTGAGTTAGTGACAAAGTTCCTATGGCATCATATTAGGATGCAAGAAACTTTGATTTTTCCAAATATATTTGATCCAAATTTATTAATGATACAAACGTAATTGTTGAATCATTTTATAGTAGATTTGATGTAGTATTTTTAAACAGATGTAATAGGGGTTGTGATACGTTAATAATATATTCACCGAGTTATATATGATTACGCCTGAATCCTGTTTAATTAAATAACATTAATTAAACCGTACTTACTTGTTGAAGCGAGTACGTCACAAGTCTCTAAGTTCATTAGTCTTGATCGGTAAACGTGAGTCGTCGGCCGAGTTACGATCACGTTCTAACGGATCGCAACCTGGTTTCCACGATTGGCCCAAAATGTATATCTTGAAAAATATCAAGTATTAAACTGATATTTTTCTATACGAGTGATGATCTGGGCAGGGTCTGCTCGTAACCGTCGAGCTTGGCCTGCCCGGGGGTAGGGCCCGCCTGTAACCGTCGAGCTTGGCCTGCCCGGGGGCAGGGCCCGCCAATAACCATCGAGCTGGGCCCACCCGAGGGCAGGGCTCGCCCATAAACTATCAAGTTGGGCCCACCCAGGAATGCCCGAGTAGGGCCCGCCTGTAAATGGTTCAAATTTGTTAGTTATCGAAAACCGTAGGGGGGGCCTATTTATAGGGTTGGAAGCAACTGAAAGTAAGCATCTCACATGTATTGCCACGTGGCTCATCACGTGGTTCAACGCATTGCAAGCCTGAACCTAGCAGTTGAGTGAGTAGCTACGTAAGCAGCTACTCAGCTGCCTGCTTACTTTCATGCTTATCCATTCACTAACGTTAGTGCCTATCCACATGGATAATATCGGTCCACTAACTAGTTTAATATTCGAGCCCATTTGGCCCGAGCCCAAATTCGCACAATGAATGTAATTTGGGCCAAAAGTCCAACAATCTCCTACTCATTCATCGTCAATCACAGTTAATAATGTACAGATTTCATCTTATAGGATTTCGTGCGACCAGCACACGTCGAGTATGTTTAGCTAAAATTTAGAAGCATAGACACACCGACTAACTAAATAGTAGCATCTCGACATCTCACACAGAATAAAGTATGCTTTTACCCTAGGACTCATGTCACATTCTATTGTTTACACAATGATTTCAAACAATTTTATTCGTGTTCACTATTGTACTTTTCAATACAACTGGTATACCTGAACAACGAATCTCAAAATGTGATGGACAGAGTTCCTTTTTCCTTAACTATATTCCTTCCGTAATGATCTAGTCTACTTTTCTAGTCACCCCTGCTAGGTCGAATTAATATGTCATGACCTTTTCATGGACTTTCCAAGCTAGCAGCACTAAATCACACTTCCAGAATATGTTTAGGATCTTAAGAGCAAAGATCGGGAACCACAGTTCTCAAAATGCGGTCTCACTCTAGGGATTGTGAAATCAATGAACATTTTATCCTATCCGATGGTCGAACAGCACATAAGATACTCATTCTCATATTATGGTGTAAATTCTATCACATAGGAACACATGTCAATTAACACCATACTAAAGTAATAGCCACAGCTTAACTTTCGACTTTAAGACAAAAGGTATGATAAGTTCTACTTAATTCTTATCATATGGATTACAGAAGATCTAAATGCAGTAACTCATTACTACATCTCATAACGAATCTTGCTCTCTTAGCAAGACGGCATTGTCGTCGTAGGACATTTGCACATCTAAATGTCCAACAGCTGCCTCATCTCAATCAAGAATCAACATATTTGACTCCCACTAAAGTAAACACTCGTGTGAGTGGGCTAATTCTCTGTCTGACATGTTACGTAAGTTGTTCATATTGCCAAAAACAAAATTTCTTATTTTATAAATGAAACTGTCGTAAACCTAATGACTTCACATGTTTTTCAAATACTTTTCAAGATAATACTATGGTCATTCAATTTACAACCATATCTAGCAGAAATATGTGTTTCATACACAGTTCTTTAGATTTTCCTAAATTTCTAAATTTAATATCTATATGCTAAGCCTTGCTAAGAAATGCAGATCCTTCGCAAAAGCTCTAGCAACTTGGTTATTACAGAATACTCATAAAGAGCATTCTGATACAGCATTCAAATACTTTAAAAATCCATTGATAGTTATCTAGTGGGCATTGCTTGAATTATATTGATATTTACTTACAATGTCAATAGCACAGTAAATATGAGGTTGCGTACACAACCTTGCGTACATCAGATAACTAACTGTTCTCGAGCCTCTCGAGCGAGAGGGTCTGCTTTTTTTCTTAAGTTTTCTGCTGTTTCTCTAGACGACAGGTCGTTTGTCTGGATGACCTGGCGTGTGCCAGAAGTTCTTGGCGTGCGCCAGTTGATACGTTTTCTTAAGAGTTGGAGTATGCCAACTCTTCTGGCGTGAGAGTTTTTGCCTCGGATGGCCAAAGTTGGCGTATGCCACCTATTTCTGGCGTGTGCCAACACAGCAGTTCTTCTAGCAGAGTTGCACAAATGAGTAAGTAAGGGAATATCGTCCCACAAGGACCGAGTTTAAAGCTTCAACTTGGTTTTGGAACTTGTCTAAGATCAAATTATGAAGTGGTTTGATGGAAACTTTCATTCTAAGATGGTTTACTACTCTAATAAATTATGAACTTAGTTACTTGAAGGTTTGGAATTCAAAACAGATTCTTAACAACTTATATTGCACAAATGAGCAAAGTGAACTTAAAACCACAATAATCATCGAATTCAGAAGGTTTACTAAGTACATAACATGGTCCTAGTGTTTCAAAATCAACCAAACTACACTCTCGTGCTAGAAAAGCCTAAATTGCTTCTTTACCATGCTTAGAATGATAAGATGTTCTCTCGACCCCAAAAACCAACCAAGCACAGCAAAGAACCAACTATATGCATCACTTTAAGGACAATAAATCACTGAGTAAGAGTATTAGCAACTCGAACTAGCAACTTATCTAACTAACCTTTCCATTTAAACTATCTCCTCTCAGTTTCAAGTTTAAACTAACTTCTAACCTTGGTGATCAAACAAGTTTAGCATGGCATGAAGTTTGTTAGTTTGACATGTTCATCATGTTTTTAACCCTCTAAACCGTGACTAAGTAGTGGCTTTAAGCCACAAAACTCAAAGATCAACTACTCACACATGCTTGCAAAGAACAATATAATCAAAAACATGAACATACTAAACATTATTTAGCAAAATGAAGAGTACAAGAGAAGAAAGTGTTACAAGGTGATCCTCAGCTTTTCCTCAAGTTCTTCATAGAAAAGCTGGTCCAAGTTCGTTCTCTCCCTCTCTCTCTCACTTGTCTATTCTACACTAATGTTCATTATTTGCATAAAAACAAAAGTCCAAAGTCAAACAAATGTAAACTAACTTAATATCCTAACCACTCTCCACCTCTGCACCATAATGGTCTGCCAAGGTCACAAGAAGGCCAAAAATCCCGAGTACATGGCCCCCTCCAATGTTTTCCACTCAAAAAGGCAAGTGGCTGGTAGTGTCACTATCTGGTCTGGCATACGCCAACTGTGTCTGGCGTACGCCAGGTCTCCAGGTGCTTGGTCATTCGCAATCTATCAATCTTGCTCGTGGTCGTTCACTCCTGGTGCATCATTGGTGTATGCCACCTATCTCTGGCATGCGCCAGGTCCTCAGCTTTGCTCTTCCTCTTCTCCCTTTCTCTCCTCTCGTCTATGCATCCTCTCATCTAGCTCGATCGTCATCCATTTTCTTGAATTAGCTCCTAAAACTATAAAATATAATGAGAAACAAAATACACGACTAAAAACATGAAATAAAGAAAACTAAGACAAAGATGGCATAAACTTAAAATAAAACAACCTAAAACACTAAGAACAACCTATAAAATAGACATAAGTAATGAGTGTTTTAAGCACTCATCACTAACTACATTGGCATAAGAAATCATTTCCATATTCCCTATTTGTTTAGCTATATTTGGACACAAAACTTTGCATAAATTATGACCTTTCACTAATCAGACATACTTTGAATTACTATGATCACAATTGAAACATTCTACTACTTTACGTACATATGTCTCTTATGAAGGAGACATTGTTCTCTTTGAATGATTCCTCGAAATTATAATTTCAAGTATGTAATCAGCTTCACCCATGTCTATGACATCCAAGTTGGAAGAAAACGAAACTTTGATTTTAACAGTAGTCCTATGCCATTTACAGCCAAGAGCATGTCATGAACATACAAAGTGATGATGACAAATTTCTTACTTGATCGCTTAACATATACACAGTAATCTTCGTGAATCATAATAAAATCATTTTCTATGATAGTATTATGAAAACAAATATACCACTATCTAGACGATTGCTTAAGGCCATAAATTAATCAATTCAATTTGCAAACCTTTTGTTCGCAGACATTTTTGGATGTAGCCCTCAGGCCGAATCAAATAGATTTCTATATCCAATTCTCTATATAGAAAAGCAATCTTAACATCCATATATTGTAATTCTAGATTCATGTTAGCAATTATAGCCAAAATGACCTTAATGGACGTGAATCAAAAAACAGCAACAAAAGTCTCCTCATAGTCTATTCCTACCTGTTGCTTGAATCCCTATGCAACCAGATGAGCTTTGTATCTTTCGACACTGCTATCTGCATTACGCTTGACTATGAGAATTCATATATTCCCAACAATCTTACGTCCCTTAGGTAGTTCAACTAGATTCTAAACATAATTATTAGTCATGGAAGACATTTCTTTCTCTATTTTATTATCTCCTCAACCTTTTATAGAGATGACAGAGCCCGAGACATATTTCTGGGCTCATCTTTATCCTGAATAATGGTTAGAAGAACTTTACTTAGATCACCAAACTTTTTTAGTGATACCAAGTATGCATTAGCCTCACCTTTGATATCAAATTGTTGGTATGGTATGCTAGTTCTACTAAACCTATGAAATTCCTGATTCTGATAAATATCTCTCATATATTCATCGTATCTAGGAATCGTACAACTACTAGGTAGAAGTTCCGTACTTCCACTGGAACAGGAAACTATAAGCCTTTCAGGACTAAGACAAACATCTTTCGGACCTTGTTGAGATAGAAAGTCACAACTTTCTTTCTCAATTATCCTACTCGGAAGAAGGGTCCAAAAGGCTCTAGCTTAACTATTTCATAGAGATCAAAGTTTTCACTAACCTCTCTCAATCTAGAAAATTCAATATCCAAAAAATGCCATTACATGATTCAAATTTTATTACATGTCTGTTTTCCAGTTCACCTATGAACATGTATCCTTTAGATATATCAAAATACTTTATAAAGATACTTTTTCTACCTCTCGGTCCTAATTTACCGAAAGCACTTGAGATAGAATGGACATAGGACGCACACCCACATGGCTTAAAATAGGATAAATCGGACTTCTGATCTATCCATATTTCATAAGGGGTGGTAGTAACAAACTTAGAGGGTACATAGTTAAAAACATATGTAGCAATTAGGAGCACATCTCCATAATTGGCAAATTTGCCTCTGCCATCATAGATTTAACCATATCAAGAAGGATTTTATTCCTTCTTTCAGCAATCCCAATCTGTTGGGATGTACAAAGAATAGACAACTAATATTCAACTCCTTTCTCAACATAAAATGCCCTATAATTCATCAGAAAGGTATTCACGGTCGTGATTAGTTCGCAAAGCCTTTATCTTTCTAACCTTATGATTCTCAATAAAACTCATATAGGTCATGAAGCAACTTAATGCTTTTGACTTGCGAGAAATTAGGTACATCAGACTATATCACAAATAGTCTTCAATAAAGGTGATGAAGTAACATGCACTATATGCTGCCCTCGCATTTATTTGACCATATATGTCATAGTAGACTAATTGTGATGAAAATTTGGCTCTAGCCCTAATACCAGAAGGTTTTCTTGTACTTTTTCTTTCTAGACAAGAAATGCTTCTAGGTAAGATAGACTTTACTACTTTACCTAGCAGTCTGGCCTTAGCTAGATAGTTTAAAAGATCTTGGCCCACATGGCCTAGTCTAGAATGCCACAGCTTAATATCATCTTGCGATGAATTTAAATTAGTGACAAATGAGTAACTTTCATTAGGATCAACATCCATCATAAAAAAACTTTTTGATCTATATCCAAGGCTATAATAGTCATCATCCAAATACAACCTAACAACATCATTTAGCTTCATCTATTCCTAGCTTGGAGGCAAGGAATGGATGACAGCTTGAATATGTTACTCACTGTTGAGAACGTGACCAGCCTCATCCAGATCACTAATTATGTTGGACATTATCCTCAAATGTTTCTACATAAGAACATCGAGATTTTTTTTAAGATACTAATCCTTATCGTCAAAGTACAAATCTTTGACACAAAAAGCTTCCTAAATATTAATTTGAGGGTATCCTAAAGTTCTTTTGTATTCTTATAAACACAAAATTGCCTTGTGATATCATCCATCATAAAACTCAATAATATCAAATGTGCAACAGAGTTCTTTCTATTCCAAACAGCATAGGCATGACAATCACGCTTATGTTGTGTAGTATTACCTTCATCAGGCTCTAACATAATCATAAGTACTAGCTCAAGAACATCTTGTTCTTCGAACATGTACTAGATTTTCATGCTCTAGAAGAAATTGACATCTATATAGGGAATTTAAAATACAAGAACACATCAGAAATTTGATTTAGGCAATATGAACCAGTTTACTAAATTTTTACAACTTTAATGACTCAAGGTCTTTGACTAGTCTCAAAATCGAAGTGGGTCGATAGTGTGTTTCCCATTACCATTCAAGAGTTAATCTCAAACTAAGGTCATTCAAAGTATACATCTAGTAACTCAAGTGGATGCGAATAAACAAACACACTTTGTTCATTCACTTAACAAACTTTCGTACATATATGAGATTGTACAAACAAAAGTACAAATATACTCAAAAAAAGTTACACAGCCTATTGTACAAAAAAGTGATCTCCTAAAATATCACATATACAAGGGAAAAACATTAGACATGACAGCAAAACTAATCTCACAACAAACCTTAAAAGGGTGTCCTAGAGTTCAAGTCTGAGAATCTAGATCCATCTCTGGATTAGTTTCATTAGACTTTAACAGGATGACATATTAACATATAATAGTTAGACTCCCAAGATTCACTATAGTGAATGGAGTTGAGTCCAAATCCATTTGAATAAGACCAAAGGAAAAAAATAAGTGTATTCCTTAGCCAAGTAGCGGGTTATCTCAAAATCGCTTCTCAATTTCAACATAGTAGGGGGACGCATCTCCCTTAAGAGGCCTTTGTGCCCTAAATGCTTCCAAAGTATGACAAGAGAAACCTTATGGTTGTACACTAGGGGATTCCAAAGACTGCTCATGCCTTATTAGATTTTAAGGGTCGTCAACGAGTCACAAAATATTGCTGACCAATCCTCCCCTAAAAATATAATCACCAAAACAAATGGCATCTTGCATATCTTTATGCACTATATTGATGTGTTCAACTATCAAATACATGTCATCCTTAGATATTTGTGGTAATAAATACCTCTATATTACATGTTGTCTCAAAGACTCAGTATTAATGTTCGAATAACTCCAAGTGGACACCGTTATCTAGCAACTAATGCCAAATAAATTTTTTTGGGACAAATCACATATTTCTCAAAAATAAGATTGCAAGTTGAATTTTCAATCTTTCGATGACTCAACATATGATTTATGCTATGTCTAGTAATTTGTTTTTGGAACATATTCCAAAACAATTATATGTTTAAAAAATAACTAATTTTTTAACAAACCTATTTGAAAAATTAAATTTTTTTAGTCAAATTTTGGAATTTAATTGAACAAAACTAAACTTGATTTTGGATCATCAATAGACAGAAATAGGCGATTTCCCCTTCTTTTTGATATATTAATTAAAACACAAAATTTCTATCGAACCCTCTCTCTCCCCAAAATCCCTCCGACCACCCCCTTCGACATCTTGCATATTTATTAGATACCATGACTTACATCTTGCTTAGATGTGCTAAGTAAAATTACTTTATAATGCACTATGCTTAATTTCATTTGACGGCTCATATTTTTCATGAACTTTAGCCTATCCTAAATGATATAGCATAGCTATTAAGTGCATAAAAGTATGTAGATGGCTTTTTATTGAGAAAAACTTAAGCAACATAAATTTAGAGAGAGTCTTAGCCAATTATAATATAGTTGCCCTCATCAAAAAGTTTGGAGATCAAAAATGCCTTAAGTATTTTGATTAAGTACATTTAAAAATTTTGTTAAGTACGATCAAATAAGTATAGACAAAATAGTACATTGCTTATATACTTAGTTATCAATGAGTAATACAGCTTGCTAATCTTAATTAAATAGGTAAGAAGTATATAAAGGGATCGATCATAAAGTAAGCGAATAAAAGTAAAATTAATTTTTTGTATGACTAAGTTTATTCTCACTGCAGGACTTGAACGCATAATTAACATTAATTATGTAATTAATCACACTTAATTAAACTCAAAATTAAGGTGATTAAAACGTGAATACCTCTTATAACATGAATACGCGAAGCCCCAGATCGATGTAGATGAGGTGTGGGTCGGATCCCGTTCATGAACACACAGATCAAAGGATTGATTCCTATGAATGTCCTTGAATGTATATCTAATGAAAGTGTCAGTGACTAAACTGAACTTTTTGTATGTGAGTGAGTTCTGTGTATGTGGCTAACTTCAAAATGGTCATAGAGGGATCCTTATTTATAGGGAAATGTCCATGTAGCTTGCATGTAAAGTAGGAGCCACTTGTGACACATATATCACAAGTTGGGCTTCTTACCAATGCAAGCCTCCACCAAGAAATCTGATATTTTCTTTGTGGGCTAGGCCCAACAATCTCGCACTCATTCATTATTGATCACAATCCATAATGGATGTAATTTAGGCATAAGTCCACGAACATAACACTCATTCATCATTGACCATAGTCAATAATATACAGATAATAATCTAAGGATTTTGTGCGACCAACACATGTCGAGTATGTTAGCTAAATTCACAAGCACAATCACACAGGCTAAATGAATAATAGCATCTCAACTTCTTGCATATAAAAAGTGTGCTTTCACCCTAGGACTCATGTCACATTCTATTGTTCACACAATGATTTCAAACAATTTTATTCGTGTTCTCTATTGTACTTTTCAATATAATTGGTGCATCTGAACAACAAATCTCGAAATTTGATGGATAGAGTTCCTTCTCCCTTAACTATATTCCTTCTGTAATGATTCAGTCTGCTTTTCTAGTCAGCCCTACCAGGTTGAATCGTTATGCCATAACCTTTTCATAGACTTTCCAAGCTAGCGACACTAAATCATACTTCCAGAATACGTTTAGGATCTTAAAAACAAAAATTGGGAACCCACAATTCTTGAAATATGGTCTCACATCGGGGACTATAAAATCAATAAATATTAATCCCTTCCGATGGTCGAACAGCACTTGAGATACTCATTCTCATGTTACAGTATGAATTCCTTTACACAGGAACATATGTCAATAAACACCATACTAGAGTATTAGCCTCAGCTTAACTCTAGGCTTTAAGACAGAAGGTATGATAATTTCTACTTAATTCTTATCATATGGATTTTAGAAAATCCAAATGCAGTAACTCTTTACTGCATTCCGTTACAAATCTTGCCCTCAAGTAAGACAGCATTGTCGCTGTAGGATATTGCACAACTAAATTGTCCAACAGCTGCCTCATCTCAATCAGAAATCAACACATTTGACTCCCACTGAGGTAAATAGTCGTGTGAGTAGGTTACTTTTCTATCTGACATATTATGCAAGATATTCATATTGCCAATACAAAAATTCTTTATTCACAAATAAAACTGTCGCAAACCTAATGACTTTACATGTTTCTTAAATACATCTCGAGATAATGCTTTAGTCATAGGATCTGCAACTATATCCTATGTAGATATGTATTTCATACACAACTCTCTGCGTTTTACTAAACTTCTAACAAAATGAAATTTAATGTCTATATGCTTAGCCCTGCTATGGAAATGTGGATCTTTAGCATAGGCTATGGCCGCCTTATTATCGCAGAATAAATTCACAGGTTCTACTGAGTTAATCAAGGATAGATGATTTAAGAATCTCTTTGGCTATATTGCTTCTTGTGTAACATGTGCTGAAGCTACATATTTGACTTCTATCGTTGAGATGGATATGCAAGTCTGTTTCTTGCTGCTCCATGAAATGGCAGCCCCTCCCAAGAGGAAAACAGAGCCAGATGTAGACTTTTCCTTGTCAACATCACCTCCCCAATCAGCATTAGTAAAACTTTTTAGCTTAAGATCTCTATCTTGATAGCATAGTGAATATTTTAGGGTAAATTACCCTCAGGTCCCTGTCTTATTGCTGATTTTGTAATAGGGTCCCTACGTTATTTGAATGAGATTTAAGGTCCTTATTTTTTGAATTAATTTTGATCTCGGGTCCCTAAAATGATTGAGGCTGATGTCAGCAATTTTTTTATCAACAAAATGACTCAAATACCCTTAAATAAAAAAAGCACATTCTTTCTCTCTCCCTCCTCTTCCTTTCTTTCTTCTTCGTTGATTTCTTCTACTTCTCTCTCTCCTCCAATTTCTTTAACTTAAATCCAGAAATAAAATAAAGCAACTGTCTGCGAAATCCAAAACAAAAAGGGATAACCCATAAATCCCACCACGCATCCAAGTCCAATGGAAAGCCCAAACACACAGAGGAAGGATATTAATAATTGACAATAATTTGCATAAGACGATTAATAGGGGGAAGAGAGATCACAGAGAAGGAGGTTTGTCATGTTGTTCAGGTGCCTCTCCCTCCCTGTCGTCCAGATTCCACGTCATCTTGGCTGCTCTATCATGTGCCATTTTTTCCCCATCTCGTTCTCAATTCCCATTTCCCCTCATTTTATTCCCAAAGATCTGTACTTTATCTACCTAAGGTTGTTCTTGAGCTAGATCTTTAATTGTGTAAGCAATTAGCAACTACCCATCTAGTTTTTTCCGGTAAAGATCGAGCCTTTACCTCTAAGTTCGAGTCTTGGACCTATTAGAGGCGGTATAAGCCTCCGATTACGAATTTCCAGTTGGATATTGATTGTTTAGGGTGTTTATAAGATGGGGAATTGTTGCGTGACCCATCATCGACCATTGATTTCGAGGATGGCGAGAGGAAGAACAAGAACAAGCCGAACCCTTTCGCCGCAGAGTATGGCCCTAATTACTGGAGGAGGCGGCGTCGGGGTGCTGACGAAGAACCCCTGGAACTCGTCGTCGTCTTCGGGGTTAGTTCTCGCATAATTTGGTGTTTGAAAACTTGGTCTTCATCATGTTGAAGAAGACAATTTTTTTTATTTTTTTGGGGGTATTTTGGTCCTTTCAATGATAAAAAATAAAAAAAAATAAATAGTGACATCATCCAAGGACCTAATATCAATATTTCGTTATAAAACCGGGATCTTAAATCTTATTCAAATAACTTAGGGACCTTATTACAAAATCAATAATAAAACAGGAACCTGAGAGTAATTTACCCAATATTTTATTATGGCATTCAAATATTTCAAAATTCCCTTGATAACTTTCTAGTAAGCAATACCAGGATTGGATTGATATCTGCTTACAATGCCTACAGCATAGTATATATCAGGTATCGTACACAATATTGCATACATAAGACATCCAACCGCATTGGTATAAGGAATCTTTTCCATATTCCTTTGCTGTTTAGTTGTGATTGAACATTGGTCTTTTTTTAAATTATAACCTTTCACTAATGGAATATACTTAGGATTGCTACGATTATAATTAAATCATTCTACTACTTTACGAATATATGCCTCTTGTGAAAGAGATACTATTCTCTTCGAACAATTTCTCGAAATCTTAACTCCGAGTTTGTAATCAGCCTCTCCCATGTCTTTCATATAAAAATTAGATGAAAACCAATTTTTGATTTTGACAAGTATTCCCATGTCATTAGAGGCTAAGATAAGAATGTCATCAACATACAAAGTGATGATGATAAATTTCTTACCTGATCGCTTAACATACACACAATGATCTTCATCTATCTTAATAAAATCATTTACCATGATAGTAGTATAAAAGCGAAAATACCATTGTCTAGAAGATTGTTTAAGACCATAAATTGATCTATTTAATTTGCAAATCTTCTATTCGCAGCCTTTTTGGATGTAGCTCTTAGGCTGAATCATATAGATTTCTTCATCCAATTCTCCATAGAGAAAAGCAATCTTAACATCCATCTGATGTAAGTCTAGATTCATGTTAGTGACCATAGCCAAAATAGCCCTAATGGACGTGAATCTAACAACAGGAGCAAAAGTCTCCTCATAGTCTATTCCTGCCTATTGTTTGAAACCCTTTGCAACTAGGCGAGCTTTGTATTTTTTGACATTGCCATTTGCATTGTGTTTGACTTTGAGAATCCACATATTCCCAATAGCCCTACGTCCCTTAGGAAGATCAACTAGGTTCCAAACCTAATTTTTAGTCATGGAAGATATTTCTTCCTCCACAGCTTTAATCCATTCATTATTTTATAGAGATGATAGAGTTCCAGAAATATTTCTTGGCCCATCTTCATCTTGAAGCATGATTAGTAGAAATTCCCCTAAATCACCAAGCTTTTTCAATGATATCAAGGAAGCATTGGCTTCACCTTTGATAGCAAATCATTGGCGAGGTATGCTAGTTCTACTAGACCTATAAAATTCCTAATTTTGATAAATATCTCTCATATATTCATCGTATCCAGGAACTGTAGTACTACTAGGCAGAAGCTCCGTACTCCTACTAGAATAGGGAACCACGAGCCTTTTAGCACTTGGACAAACATCTTTTGGACATTGTTGAGATGGAAAGTCACAACTTTTAGCCTTTTAACACTTGGACAAACATCTTTTGGACATTATCGCTAACCTTTTTTAATTTAAGAAACTCATTCTTCAAAAAAGTGACATTACATGACTCAATTTATGTTACATGTCCATCGTCTAGTTCACTAATGAACACATATCTTTTAGATATCTCAGGGTACCTTATAAAGATACTTTTTTTACCTCTGATCCTAATTTACCGAAAGCACTTGAGGTAGAATGGACATGTGAAGCACACTCCCAAGGCTTAAAATAGGATAGATTTAGTTTCCAATTTATCCACATTTCATAAGGGGTGGTTGTAACAGACTTGGAGGACACACGATTAAGAACATATGTGACAGTTAATAGCACATCTCCATAATAAAATATTAGCAAATTTGCTTCTGTCATCCTAGATCTAACCATGTCAAGAAGGGTTCCTTCTTTTAGCCACTTCATTCTGTTGAGGTATGTAATGAATGGACAACTGATGTTCAATTCTTTTCTTAACACATAGTGCTTTAAAATCATCCGAAAGACATTCACAGTCATGATCAGTTTGTAAAGCCTTTATCTTTCTTTCCTTCTGATTCTCAACAAAACTCATGTATGTCATGAAGCAATTTAATGCTTCTGAATTATGAGAAATTAGGTATATCAGATTATATCTCGAATAGTCATTATAAAGATGATAAAATAATAAGCACCATGTCTTGCCCTCACATTCATTGGGCCATATATGTCAGAATAAGTCTAACGGAAATTTTGCCCTAGTTCTAGTACCAAATAGTTTTTTAGTGCTCTTTCTTTCTAGACAAGCAACACATCTAGGTAAGATAGACTTTTCTATTTTACCTAGCAATCCAGCCTTAGCTAGACGATTCAAGCATTCTTGGCCCACATGCCCAAGTCTAAAATACCACAGGTTAATATCATCTTGCGATGAATTAGATCTTGTGACAAAAGAACTACTATCATATGGGATAACATCCAATATTATAAAACATTCAGTTTTGAAACTAGCACCAAAGTACACATCATCCAAAACCAGTTTCACAGCCTCATTCATGAACAACAAGGAGAACCCTAAGGTCATTAAAGTAGATACAGAGACTAAGTTCCTACGAATATCCGGAGTAAATAAAATGTCGTATAGAAGGAAAGTACGTCCACCACAAAGGTGTAATCTGTAAGTACCTATTCCTTTCACTTCTATAGATGAGTTGTTGCAAAAAAATAGTCTTTACTCCGTTTGTTAACATATGCAATTCTATGAATGAACCTCTGTCCCTAGCTATATGGTCGATTTCTCCTGAATCAATTACCCACAAAGAAGTCCCTAGCTACATGGTCGATTACTCCTGAATTAATCACCCATATAGAATGCAATTTAGCAAGAAGGGTACAAGAAGATACATTAATCTCATCCGCATTTGAGTTTAAATGTACCTGCTTAGGCATTTTGCAATCTCTTGCAAAATGTCCCTTCTTCTGGTAGTTATAACATTTCACTTTAGAAATGTTAAACGGCCTTTTCTTTTTTGACCCCGAACTCTCTATCATAACACCTAAGTCAGCTGCCTTAGGATTAGAAGAATTCTTACTCTTTCCCTTTTCCTTCCTCTTTTTCTTTCCCTTCAAGCTATTTGAATTAATCATATTAGCCTCAGGGTAAGATCTCATAGCTAGAAGACAATCTTCTTCTAGCTCGAGGTGCCTAACAACATCCTCAAATGATACTAGGTGGTTAGAATGAGTAAGATTCACCTTCATTTGTTCCCATCTCGCAGGCAAGGAACAAATGACAGCCTAAATCTATTGCTCATTGCTGAGCACATGACCGGCCTCAGCTAGATCATTGATCATATTGGACATAATCCGAAGATGTTTCCTCATGGTAATTTTAGGATGGTTCTTAAAGGTATCAAACCTTATTGCCAAAGCACGTTTGACACAGAAAGCTTTCCGAATTTAGTCTTGAGGGCATCCCAAAGCTCTTTCGCATTTTCACAAAGGCGAAATTGCTTAGTGATGTTGTCCATCATTGAGCTCAGAAAAATCAAACGGGCAACATAATTCTTCTTTTTCTAATTAATATAGGCTTTACTATCATGTCTATGTTGGATAGTAAACCCATGCTCAGGTTCAAGCATGATAACCTGTATTTGCTCAAGAACCTCTTATTCTTCGAGCACATACTAGATTTTCATACTCCAATTGTCATAGTTCTCACCATTGAGCTTAAGCTCACGGTTTAACTTGACTATGATTGTCCTATATGCTACTATCATATCTATAGGGAATATTTAAAATACAAGCATACATCAAAAATTTGATTTCGACAATATGAAACAGTTTACTATATTCTCATAACTTTAACGATACATAATCTTTGATTAGTCTCAAAATCAAAGTGGGTCGCTAGAGTGCTTCCCATTACCATTAAAGATTTAATCTCCAACTATGATCATTCAAATTTCATATAGCAAACTCAAGTGAAATATGTATAAATAAACACACAAATATTTATTTATGCATATAGAAAAGTTTCATACATACAACACAAATATATACAAAACTTTCAACATATATAACAAGTTTCAACTTATTACATATCCATAATATTCTTATTTTCAAAAAAAAACAAAACAACATCAAAAATAACCACTTCATACAGTAAGTCCACCTAGAAAGGATGCTCGGGTGAACCGATCTCGTAGTCATCATCCTCCTCGGGGTCCTTTTTTGGGTCATCCTCTGATCCATCCTCTGCAAAAGACCTGGGAGGAACAGACCTGGATGTATCCCCAGTACCAGACAAGGAAAAGCCTCCAAGAGCAGACCTGAAAAGCCCTTCGGGACCTGACCTAAAAGGCTCTCCAGGACCTAACCTAGAAGGCTCTCGAGGACCCTCCAGATCAAAAACCAAAGAAGGAACGGAGTTAACTACCCATGTATACAGGGTAGTTGGAAAAACGTATACAAATGTTTGGCCCATAAAGTGGTTTACATCAAAAATGCTCCTGAGTTCTAAAGTGTTCAGAGCACATAATTCCCTCCGTACTCCTTCGGTCTTGAGGTGGGTGATGACCATCGAGAGAGCAACCTTATAAGAGTAAACGGGTGGATTGAATAATTTGGACAACCTGCCACCATTATCCAAGGTGGCAAGAAGATCACGAAATATCGTAATCTAGTCTTGCCCCTAATTATAAGTCCCTTGCCATATCGCATTCTGCATATCTCGAAGCACAGACATGATATAGTTTACGACTACCAATATGTCATTATTCAATCTCAATGGATTAAGTCTCCTCTACAACAAGTCTCTCCGTAGAGTCTTTGTGTCAACACGAAGATTCCGACCATTCGACATTGCATCTGGCAACACATGCAATATTATTTCTTGGGTTAGATCGCATATCTCCCAAAAATGACATTCGAAAAACAAATTTTCAAATCTTCAATGCACCCACTGATGAGAGGTAGTTTTGACACGCCTCCGATGCAATATAGATTATAAAGTAGGGTTGTCGATCCCACGAGGAATGAGGTTGCACCTTACTCGGCTTACTTACTATGTTTTAGGAATTTTATGTCTTTGGTTTCTTTGATTTGGTTTAGGTGGCAACTAACAAGCTAACACGCTTAAAATGAAAATGCAACCAACTTAAATCATGCAAAATCACAACAACAATAACAACAAAAGATTAATGACAAGCAAATTAAACAAAAGTGGTATGATACCAAAGATCACTTAAACAAAATTATGGTTTGAAAGGTTTATTAAGTTCGTATCACGATCCGGGTGTTTCAAGGCAACTAATCTATGCTCTCGCACTAGATTAGTCTAAGTTGATCTTTACCTAGGATTAAGTGAGCTCGATGTGCTCTCGCCCCCATGAGTCACTTAATCCTAACTAAACAACAACTATAAGTATCACCCTTTGGATAATCCATCACCAAGGAGGAGTCCACATCTCACGAGGCAACGAATCAACAAGTTAATATTTCGATCGAGTCTATCTCCTCTCGGTCTCAAGACTCGATTATTAACTTTGGTTCTAAGTGATCAAATTAGACCAAGCTTTAAGTCTTTTAACAAGTACATGAACCATTTTATTTTAACCAATCAAAACCATAAACAAGCTTAAGCTTTCAAGGCATCACACCACTAAGTAAACTACTCACACATATTTGTACAAAACATAAACAAAAACATACTTAATACTTAAACACACTTATCATTCATTTAATTTACATAATCAAGCAAGAAAAGCATGAATGGAAAAGGCAAGAGAGGTTTACAAATTCCAAGCACAAGCTTGGTTCTTCTTTTTCTTCTTCTTCCTTCTCCTTCTTTTCCTTCTTTCTTTTTTCCTTTCTTTCTCTCCTTTCTTTTTTCTCCTTTCTTTGGTACGTTTTTCTTTTCTTGCCTTGGCTGCCCCCTTTTGTTTTCTTAACTCACATAATAATCCTAAGTCATATTACAAGCCAAAATTAACTTAACAACTAATTCTTTTACAAATATCTTAACAACTCTTCCATCCATGTTTCTAGCTTTAGGACTTAGTAACAACAAGTTAAAAGAAGTGTAGCCATCCTTGTTCCCTTCAAGTTACAGCCAAATTGAGTCATCTTATCCTCACAAAATGGCAGCCACGGAT
>SOPF01031798.1:0-25004 GCA_012979155.1 Hypericum perforatum
AGAGGAAGAAAAGGAAGAAAAGAAGAGAAGGAGAAGAAAAAGAAGAATCAAGCTTATGCTTGGAATTTGTAACTCCTTCTCACCCTTTTTATTCTTGTCTTTCCTTGCTTATCATGTAAATAATATGTATATTAAGTGTGTTTATGTATTAAGTATGTTTATGTTCATGTTTTGTGTAAATATGTGTGAGTAGTTTACTTGGTGGTGTGATGCCTTGAAACCTTAAGTAAGCTAATGGTTTAAGATTGGTGAAAATGATAAAGACCATGTACTTGTTAAAAACTTAATGCTTAGACTAGATTGGCCACCTAAAACTATGAACATAATCAAGTCTTGAGACCAAAAGGAGATAGACTTGATCGAAAATTTAACTTGTTGATCCGTTGCCTTGTGAGATGTGAACTCCTCCTTGGTAACTGATTATCCATAGGGTGATAAATATAGTTGGTGTTTAGTTAGATTTATGTGACTCATGGGGCGAAAGCACATCGAGTTCATATAAGTCTAGCTAAAGATTAATTCAGACTAATCTAGCACGAAAGTGTAGATTAGTTGCCTTGAAACACCTGGATCATGACACGAACTTAATAAACCTTTCAAACTATTTAGTTTGTTTAAGTGATCTTTGGTATCATATCATTTTAGTTTTATTTGCTTGTCTTTATATTTGAGTTGTTGTTCTTGAGTTGTTATTTTGTGCATATTTGTATGACAAGTTACCAAACCATTAAATCCAAAGTCTTCAAGTTCCTAAAATATAGCTAGTAAGCCGAGTAAGACACAAACTCGATCCTCGTGGGAACGATATCCTACATCATAAACTATATTACAACGGTGGTTGAAAGTGTTTCACGATGCCAGAAACCACTTTCATCAGCAAACCATCTGAATAAGGATGGTTTGATCTCAAAATTGTTGGCTTCCATAGTTAGGTACGCCATACTGGGTCTAAGATCAACCAACCTAGGGTATATCTACCTCCTCGCATTGTTGGCTGGGATATGGACTACCTGTTGATGTCCCATCTCATTGTGGAGTTGATTCCTTCTTCTGAAATAGAAAGTTTGTTCAATTTTCGGATCGTACTCAAGAAGGGGTTAGTTATCAGAATGGGTATGTGGCATACACCTCCTATGCTCTCAGTAAACTGCAAAACTCAATAAAATGGGTCAAGTGTAGTGATGAACAATGAAGATGTAGTAAGGCTTAGTCTCAAAATCAAGAAAACTATATCCAATATTAAAGACATTGATTTAAATATGTCCTTAGCAACGGTGCCAAAAACATGATACGATAAATATCGGGTTATGAATACGTGAAAGAGAACACAATTGCACAAGTAATATAATGATAAATAAGATTGTCTCCACAGGGGCAAAATAATCATTCTCTAATTACCAAATTATGAATTCCCGATTTTAATCTTAGCAATTAAAACTAAGTGATTGGTTGGTAAATTAACTCTACGAATTGCTACACGAGCCTAGGGTTGTCAATCCTAAACTTGAACATTGATCAAAACTATAATAATGAAACTAAGTGAACAAAATCTATGCCACAAACTAGGTTGTCAATCTTAATTCTAAGCACACGACATGTAATAATCAAACGATTAACATGAAGTAGGTGAATGAAAAGACAATACTTGATTGCAAGATATAAAAATACATCATTGACGGAATGATCCAAATCATCAATTACAATCCTTGGAATGAAACAATGAAACAATAACGAAAGGCTAAAAGTAATCGTCTTGAGCAAAAGCTATCAAGTGTCTTAAAACATAGGGTTTTAGGCTTATATATCTAACCTCAAAATAACTAAACAACTGAATAGAGTTCTAAATAAACAGGACGTCAAAACTCCCAAAATAGCTGAACTCCACTATGGTTATAGTGACCTTTGGTTTGAGCCTTCATCCAGCACCTTGCGCCCACTACTAATCCAGCGACTGCTGGCCCTTGACAATGTCTTCATCTGATCAGCATTTCTTCTTCAGCTCAAACTCCTTGACTCTCCAATCTTGCTCTCCTACCTATATCAATGCAAATAAAATCAATAGTACCCCTTTCTCGACTCAACATACCAAAAAGATCAAACTTTCAACAAACTATGTTAGAAACATACACATGACACGACCAATATGCACCAAAATAACACTAAGTAGATACGTGTTTACACACGTATCAATGAGGAACTTTTATAATACTTTTAGTCTATGTGGATGTTATTATAATTGCAAGAAACTCGATTAAGGTCATTATAGTCACCGAACAATATATCAAATTGACTTTGAAACTGAAAGATCTTTATCAACTAAAACATTTTATTGGCCTTGAGATAGTTCAAAGTGATAAATAGTTACATATATGCCAAAACAATATATCTTGGAACTTATGAAGAATGCAGAATTTCTTGGTTGTCAGCTTAGGAGGCCATCAATGGATGTTAATATTCATCTTAGTGCAAAAAAAGATGAAAAATTCTTAAATGATATTGTTTATCTATCTAATAGTTACCCTGTGATCCTGTGATCAAGATCACAGTAGATGGCATTGAGGTCATTAAGGATTCTTCTTATTATTGCAGATTATTTAGTAAATTTTTATATTTGTTAGGAACATGCCCTTATTGAGTCAATTTCTTACTCATCCACAAGAGCTGCACCTTGAGATTGCTTACAATGTCTTGAAATATCTAAAATCATGTCCATGGAATGGTTATTCTATCTAGCTTTAATCTCTGTTTAGCTAAAATGATACTCAGATAGTTATTATGCCACTTATGCATACTTTAAATATTGTGTCATTGGATATTGTGTGTATCTTCGTAATTCATTAATCTCTTAGAAAGTAAAGAAGTAGAATACATTTTATTGTTCTTGCTTAGAGGTTGAATATCATGTTCTTGCCACAGTTACTCATAAAATTTAATGATTAACTTATTTACTTGACAAAATATAAATATCTCGTGTTAGTCTAGCTCTATTATACTACGATAATAAGTCAGTTATCTATATTATTGAGAATCTTATCTTCCATAAGAGGACTAAATATATAGAAGTGGATTACCATGTGATTAGAGAGAAACTATAATTGGGTCTTCTCAAGTTATTCCAAATGCGCACAGAACATCAACTGCAAATATCTTGACCAAAAGACTCATGATTCAACAATTTGAGCTTCTAGTATCTAAGTTTGGACTAATGGATGTGTTTACTCTAGCTAATGGGGTGAAAAATCAGTTCCAAAGAACTTAATTAAAAATATTCAAAAACTATGTTTAGCTTTAAAGAACTTAATTGTAGATATCTAGAAATCATGGGATCAGAATAAAATAATGCATAAATTGTTTCATAATTTGCCACTCAGAGTCTTCTCTCCCCACGTGACATGTGTTGCATCCATATAGCTCATTATATACTCATCATTAGTTAATGAGTAGTTACATTTTAAAAAGTAGATTTGACAATTAACCATTTGTACTTGTTTGGGACAGTTCTTTCTTATTTATTTCTTCACCATTTTTCTTTATTCTACTTTGAGGATCTTCATGTTCACTGTCTTTGTTAGCTACGTCATTCTTTCTGAAGAAAAAGGTTATTAATCACTTGAGAATTGCTTACTAATATTGGACGTGTTAGTCCCCTCACCGACCTTAGGCTCGGTAAGCTTAAAAGCTCTAGCTCTATCTAGAATAGTATTGCCAAGAGACGATATATTTATTGAGTTTCTCTATCATATTTTAATATCGAGTTTTCTAGACTCAAAAATAATTTTGTATTTTGTTGTCAAGAAATGGAAAATGGGGTATTTCTTAGCTCAATACTATGATCAACCAATTTTCTTAAATCATGTAACACGTAGAATTAAAAAAATGGTAAATTATATTTAATCCCATGTAGTTTCGAGTATTTAACTCTCGCTCTCTCTAATTTCTAATCGATTAAAACCACCTCCTAATTTAACAAAATTGTACTCTTTGGTACCTAAAGTCAGAATCATCGTTTTTCTCATGTGAAGGACCACACGAAATAACAAAAATATCCCTCACCTAAAAAAGACTCTTTCTCCTCTCTTCTTTTTCTCGTCTCTTCCTCCTCCTTCCTCTTCCTCCTCTCCTCCTTTCGGACTCCCCCCTCTTCCTCCTCCCCTCTCCTCAACCATTTTCTTTCTCCTCCTCTTTCCTCTTCTTTCCTCCTCCTCTCTCTTCCATTAAAAATTCCCCCCTCCCCTCTCCTCTTCCCCTTTCCTCCTTCATCCTTCTCTCTCCTTACTCCTTCACCCTTCTCATTTTCCCTCCTCCTTCACCCCTCTCCTCCTCCACCCTCCTCATTTGCCCTCCTTCTCTACCCTCCTCCTCCACTTTCCTCATTCTCCTCTTTCCTCCTCTCTCTTCCTCCACTGTCCTCCTTCCTCCTTCTCTCTACTCCCTCCTCCTCCTCCCATCTTATTTGCCTTCCTCCTCCTCTGCCCTCCTCCTTTTTCATCCTTCTCCTCCTTTCTCCTCTCTCCTCCCTCCAAAATTTCCTCTCCTACTCCCCTCTCCTCCGCCATTCCCCTCCTTCCCCCTCCTCCTCCACTTTTCTCCTTCTCTTACTTCCTCCTCCTCTCTCCTCCCACAGAAATTCTCCCTCCTCCTCCCTCCTTCTCCTCCTCCCCTCTTCTCCTCCAACTTCCTCCTCCTCCTTTCTCTTTCGAAGATTTTTTTTGTTAAGGGTATTTTTGTCTTTTCATGTGGTTCCTCGCCATAGAAAATTGCCAATTCCAACTTCAGGGGTCAAAGAATACAATTTTTCCAAACGAGGGGATGGTTTTAATAGATTTTCAAATTAAAGGGAGCGAGAGTTAAATATCTCAAACTACATGGGGCTGAATATAATTTATCCAAAAAAATCTACTAATAGCAAAAAAAATCATAACAAGAAATAAATTTGTAACACACTTAGAAACTATTAACTAAGAGAAGTTGGGGGAGAAAGAAAATTTGTGGGAGGGAGATGATGTGCAGGTACACGTACACACAATTGTCTATAATTTATGAGTCGTTTATTCGTATTTTGAGTCAATTGTGTCGTGTTTTGTTATTGGTTTTATGTCTTTGTTATGTCGAGTCGGAAGGCGAGTACTTGTCGAGTTTTGTGTGCTCATTGCAAGAGCGGGAGTAGATTGCGGATGAATGGTCATTCGGATAGAAAAGAGGAATGCATTTAAGAGATGGAATGTTGTGGAGGTAGCAATGATTGTTGGCTTTAGTGGCAGTCGCTGGGTCTGAGGATTCGTTAGTTGTAGCAAACGCTATGAAGGAAGCAGCCACTGGCCAAAGAAAGGAGCCTCACACTCAGTGAGCGATGGATTTGTAGCGAAAGATGAGGATATAGAGGGTGCTAGATTTACAGCGGGCGCTGGTCTGCCCGAATTTGAAGATATTTGCCTGTTTAGTTAGTTAGTTTTGGCTCAGCTATAAAAGGCTTGAAGTCCTAGGTTTTTAGGACATTCTTGGACGGCTTTAGCGCAAGACTCATTTTTACTTCCATTTTTCTTCAACTAAATTGTTCTTACTTTCGAGGATTGTAATCAACAACTTAGACCATTCAATCAAAGAGGTATTTTCATAACTCGTAATCAAGCGTTGTCTTTTCATTCATTGTCTTGTTCATAAATTATTCGAGTGTTCGTGTTATGTGTCTAGAATCAAGATTGATGACCTTAGTTCATCACACAGATTTTATCCAACGTATTTTATTGTTTTATTAGTTAATCGTTGTTCAAACTTAGGATTGACAACCCTAGGTTTGCGTAGCAATTTGTAGTTTTAATCCCAAACCAATCACTCGATTTTCTTTGCTTAGATTAAGATTGAGAATACACAGTCGAGTACTTAGAGAATTGATTTATCTGTCCTTGTGGAGATGATCTTACTTATTTTTATATTACTTGAGCGATCGTGTTATCTTGCACGTATTCGTAGCCTGATATTTATCGCATCAGTGGACAAAATTCCAAATTCATGACTATTGGAACGAAAAAATTTAATTAGCAAATTTGTCACTCTAGTTGTGGTAAAAAAATCATAACTTGTTGCTCAAATATCGAATCGACGTAATTTTAAAAGCTACAAAAAAAGACATAGATCTACAACTTTATAGATCAAAATTTTCAGATTATAAAAAAGGAGGTCAAAATTGGGTTAGATGTTTTTTTAGCTCGGGGATGCTCATAATATTGGTGCACGCGTTATAGGATCGACCGAGACAGTATGCATTGTTCAAATAATCAAAGACGGAGAAGCCGAGTATCAGACTCAGCGGTCGCTGGCTCCCAACGACTGCTAGGAGGGGAAACAGGGGAGGAGTAGCCTTCAGACTTAGTGCCCGCTAGGGTACGCAGTGTGGAACTTCTTCTTGGACAGTTTTGCCTCTCACTTTGGCAAACCTATAAATATTTCTCCCACTCACTTGTAGTATCCATCCTAAAGAGAGCACCACCAAATATCTAGTTAGATATTTTAGGAGAAGAACTTCCTCCTTCTTCCTCCATTGTAAGGTTAAGTGTTGATCAAATTATGCTTAGTGAATTTTCTCCTGATTTAGTATACCCCCGAATGTAGACGTTTCTCGTCAAGTTGGGTGAACAATTTACTTGTCTTGTTGTTATTATTTTCTTCGTAAACTTCGCAGTGCTTTCGTGACTCGCTCGTGTTGTTGCGCTTGGGATTGGTTTTGTTCCCAACAAGCATCCAACACCATAGCTCAGCCTCACATTCACCATCTTCCTATTTCACCTTCCTTTGCCACACTTTATTACTCGATCTTCTTGGCCAAATCGCACTCAATTTCTTGGACACAGCAAGTCAACATTACCAACATAATTATCTAACGTTAAGAAAATCTTCTGCCCAACTTTTTCCGGCGATAGTTTCTTTGAGGTTGAAATTTTATCTAGGAGGGTTTTACTAATTGTAGTTGTTCCACAAAAAAACATTGGCAGTTGGGGGACTATTATGGAAGAAAAAAAATGTCCGGTGAAGAACAGCGCTCTTAAGATGAGTACAGTGACAACCTCTGTGCATTTACACCATATCTTTATTCGTGACTTTCCAAATTATTTGGGTGTTAAATCTTGCGGTATTTTAGGACAACAGTTTTCGTTATCCTAGAATCTTTATTAATAGATTAAATATAGACAGATATGATAATATTATTCATCAGAAAGACGTCTCAGATGGTACATCGACATATCTATTTAGTTATGTGGTGTACGTGCCCGTGGCCAACTCAATGGACAATGGAAGAACTCAGGCTATAGATTTTCATTAAGTTTGCAACAACTTCATTTTAAAGGCGACGTTTCAAAGAGTTCCAGGGAAAATATGCTTACTCCATTTGCAAGATAGATACAGAATGCAGTTGGTTGAAGAGAGGCCATGTAGTCAAGAACATCCAACCTACCATCATCCCAAAATCCGAAAAAACATGTTATCTTAACAGCTGTCCGATTCGTAAAATTAAATGAAAACATTAAACAATAAGAGGCAGTGTACCAAATTGGACAATATAGAGAAACCATCCATGTAGTCAGTGGTATCCTGTCAAAAACTTCTTTGTCATTTACTAATAATATCCCTGTTTTAGCATCGCCAACATTCCCAGTCCCACATAAAGAGAGCGATTGCTGATGCTAATTGAACTCGAAGATTTATTAAACTGGAGCAGTTTTCCATTCGCTTTTACAAATGAAAGCTTCAACAAAGTTACTCATAACCAAGAAAGCACAACAAATGCAAAATATCCTCGGAACACAACATCATCATCAAGACAACTAAAATAATAAACAGCTTAAGCAGTGAGCTCCTCCTCCTTGTGGGTCTCGATGACGATATCCGAAGTCGGGTAAGCAACGCAGGTCAGCACCCATCCTTCGTCCATCTGATCGTCTTCGAGGAAGCTCCCGTCGGACTGGTCCACCTTCCCGCCAACCACTTTCCCTGCGCAGGACGAGCACGACCCTGCCCTGCACGAGTAGGGCAGGTCTATCCCGACCTCCTCGGCCTGGTCCAGCACATACACGTCATCCGGGCAGTCGAACACCTTCTCCCCCTCGGGTGTCTTGAGGGTCACCTTGTAAGTCGCCATCATCTTGAACCTGTCAAAGCGTCCACCCCCGAGCTTGAGGGCCTGTCCCATGGCGGGCACGGCCACCGCCGGCTGCAGGCGGGCGAAGGACGGGCTCACCATGAAAGTAGTTGCGGTGGTGGCGGCCATTTGGAGTTTGTATGTTGGTGTTTGGGGTTAGAGAGAGAACAGAGAGAAGAGAGCGAAGGTGTTGTTGTAGAGAGTGTAGTGAGGAGATAAATGGAGGATTTGTGGGAGGGAATATGAAGTGCCCTATCCGCCACGTGGCAGCATGTTGTGGCGTACGTTATCTTCCCGTTATCACCACCAAGAGGGAGCCGCCGATTTATTGGTGGTGGATGAATGTGGTTGCCACGCTCCCGTGTGAGTTAGTGACAAAGTTCCTATGGCATCATATTAGGATGCAAGAAACTTTGATTTTTCCAAATATATTTGATCCAAATTTATTAATGATACAAACGTAATTGTTGAATCATTTTATAGTAGATTTGATGTAGTATTTTTAAACAGATGTAATAGGGGTTGTGATACGTTAATAATATATTCACCTGAGTTATATATGATTACGCCTGAATCCTGTTTAATTAAATAACATTAATTAAACCGTACTTACTTGTTGAAGCGAGTACGTCACAAGTCTCTAAGTTCATTAGTCTTGATCGGTAAACGTGAGTCGTCGGCCGAGTTACGATCACGTTCTAACGGATCGCAACCTGGTTTCCACGATTGGCCCAAAATGTATATCTTGAAAAATATCAAGTATTAAACTGATATTTTTCTATACGAGTGATGATCTGGGCAGGGTCCGCTCGTAACCGTCGAGCTTGGCCTGCCCGGGGGTAGGGCCCGCCTGTAACCGTCGAGCTTGGCCTGCCCGGGGGCAGGGCCCGCCAATAACCATCGAGCTGGGCCCACCCGAGGGCAGGGCTCGCCCATAAACTATCAAGTTGGGCCCACCCAGGAATGCCCGAGTAGGGCCCGCCTGTAAATGGTTCGAATTTGTTAGTTATCGAAAACCGTAGGGGGGGCCTATTTATAGGGTTGGAAGCAACTGAAAGTAAGCATCTCACATGTATTGCCACGTGGCTCATCACGTGGTTCAACGCATTGCAAGCCTGAACCTAGCAGTTGAGTCAGCAGCTACGTAAGCAGCTACTCAGTTGCCTGCTTACTTTCATGCTTATCCATTCACTAACGTTAGTGCCTATCCACATGGATAATATCGGTCCACTAACTGGTTTAATATCCGAGCCCATTTGGCCCGAGCCCAAATTTGCACAATGAATGTAATTTGGGCCAAAAGTCCAACAATCTCCTACTCATTCATCGTCAATCACAGTTAATAATGTACAGATTTCATCTTATAGGATTTCGTGCGACCAACACACGTCGAGTATGTTTAGCTAAAATTTAGAAGCATAGACACACCGACTAACTAAATAGTAGCATCTCGACATCTCACACAGAATAAAGTATGCTTTTACCCTAGGACTCATGTCACATTCTATTGTTTACACAATGATTTCAAACAATTTTATTCGTGTTCACTATTGTACTTTTCAATACAACTGGTATACCTGAACAACGAATCTCAAAATGTGATGGACAGAGTTCCTTTTTTCTTAACTATATTCCTTCCGTAATGATCTAGTCTACTTTTCTAGTCACCCCTGCTAGGTCGAATTAATATGTCATGACCTTTTCATGGACTTTCCAAGCTAGCAGCACTAAATCACACTTCCAGAATATGTTTAGGATCTTAAGAGCAAAGATCGGGAACCACAGTTCTCAAAATGCGGTCTCACTCTAGGGATTGTGAAATCAATGAACATTTTATCCTATCCGATGGTCGAACAGCACATAAGATACTCATTCTCATATTATGGTGTAAATTCTATCACATAGGAACACATGTCAATTAACACCATACTAAAGTAATAGCCACAGCTTAACTTTCGACTTTAAGACAAAAGGTATGATAAGTTCTACTTAATTCTTATCATATGGATTACAGAAGATCTAATGCAGTAACTCATTACTACATCTCATAACGAATCTTGCTCTCTTAGCAAGACGGCATTGTCGTCGTAGGACATTTGCACATCTAAATGTCCAACAGCTGCCTCATCTCAATCAAGAATCAACACATTTGACTCCCACTAAGGTAAACACTCGTGTGAGTGGGCTAATTCTCTGTCTGACATGTTACGTAAGTTGTTCATATTGCCAAAAACAAAATTTCTTATTTTATAAATGAAACTGTCGTAAACCTAATGACTTCACATGTTTTTCAAATACTTTTCAAGATAATACTATGGTCATTCAATTTACAACCATATCTAGCAGAAATATGTGTTTCATACACAGTTCTTTAGATTTTCCTAAATTTCTAAATTTAATATCTATATGCTAAGCCTTGCTAAGAAATGCAGATCCTTCGCAAAAGCTCTAGCAACTTGGTTATTACAGAATACTCATAAAGAGCATTCTGATACAGCATTCAAATACTTTAAAAATCCATTGATAGTTATCTAGTGGGCATTGCTTGAATTATATTGATATTTACTTACAATGTCAATAGCACAGTAAATATGAGGTTGCGTACACAACCTTGCGTACATCAGATAACTAACTGTTCTCGAGCCTCTCGAGCGAGAGGGTCTGCTTTTTTTCTTAAGTTTTCTACTGTTTCTCTAGACGACAGGTCGTTTGTCTGGATGACCTGGCGTGTGCCAGAAGTTCTTGGCGTGCGCCAGTTGATACGTTTTCTTAAGAGTTGGAGTATGCCAACTCTTCTGGCGTGAGAGTTTTTGCCTCGGATGGCCAAAGTTGGCGTATGCCACCTATTTCTGGCGTGTGCCAACACAGCAGTTCTTCTAGCAGAGTTGCACAAATGAGTAAGTAAGGGAATATCGTCCCACAAAGACCGAGTTTAAAGCTTCAACTTGGTTTTGGAACTTGTCTAAGATCAAATTATGAAGTGGTTTGATGGAAACTTTCATTCTAAGATGGTTTACTACTCTAATAAATTATGAACTTAGTTACTTGAAGGTTTGGAATTCAAAACAGATTCTTAACAACTTATATTGCACAAATGAGCAAAGTGAACTTAAAACCACAATAATCATCGAATTCAGAAGGTTTACTAAGTACATAACATGGTCCTAGTGTTTCGAAATCAACCAAACTACACTCTCGTGCTAGAAAAGCCTAAATTGCTTCTTTACCATGCTTAGAATGATAAGATGTTCTCTCGACCCCAAAAACCAACCAAGCACAGCAAAGAACCAACTATATGCATCACTTTAAGGACAATAAATCACTGAGTAAGAGTATTAGCAACTCGAACTAGCAACTTATCTAACTAACCTTTCCATTTAAACTATCTCCTCTCAGTTTCAAGTTTAAACTAACTTCTAACCTTGGTGATCAAACAAGTTTAGCATGGCATGAAGTTTGTTAGTTTGACATGTTCATCATGTTTTTAACCCTCTAAACCATGACTAAGTAGTGGCTTTAAGCCACCAAACTCAAAGATCAACTACTCACACATGCTTGCAAAGAACAATATAATCAAAAACATGAACATACTAAACATTATTTAGCAAAATGAAGAGTACAAGAGAAGAAAGTGTTACAAGGTGATCCTCAGCTTTTCCTCAAGTTCTTCATAGAAAAGCTGGTCCAAGTTCGTTCTCTCCCTCTCTCTCTCACTTGTCTATTCTACACTAATGTTCATTATTTGCATAAAAACAAAAGTCCAAAGTCAAACAAATGTAAACTAACTTAATATCCTAACCACTCTCCACCTCTGCACCATAATGGTCTGCCAAGGTCACAAGAAGGCCAAAAATCCCGAGTGCATAGCCCCCTCCAATGTTTTCCACTCAAAAAGGCAAGTGGCTGGTAGTGTCACTATCTGGTCTGGCATACGCCAACTGTGTCTGGCGTACGCCAGGTCTCCAGGTGCTTGGTCATTCGCAATCTATCAATCTTGCTCGTGGTCGTTCACTCCTGGTGCATCATTGGTGTATGCCACCTATCTCTGGCATGCGCCAGGTCCTCAACTTTGCTCTTCCTCTTCTCCCCTTCTCTCCTCTCGTCTATGCATCCGCTCGTCTAGCTCGATCGTCATCCATTTCCTTGAATTAGCTCCTAAAACTATAAAATATAATGAGAAACAAAATACACGACTAAAAACATGAAATAAAGAAAACTAAGACAAAGATGGCATAAACTTAAAATAAAACAACCTAAAACACTAAGAACAACCTATAAAATAGACATAAGTAATGAGTGTTTTAAGCACTCATCACTAACTACATTGGCATAAGAAATCATTTCCATATTCCCTATTTGTTTAGCTATATTTGGACATAAAACTTTGCATAAATTATGACCTTTCACTAATCAGACATACTTTGAATTACTATGATCACAATTGAAACATTCTACTACTTTACGTACATATGTCTCTTATGAAGGAGACATTGTTCTCTTTGAATGATTCCTCGAAATTATAATTTCAAGTATGTAATCAGCTTCACCCATGTCTATGACATCCAAGTTGGAAGAAAATGAAACTTTGATTTTAACAGTAGTCCTATGCCATTTACAGCCAAGAGCATGTCATGAACATACAAAGTGATGATGACAAATTTCTTACTTGATCGCTTAACATATACACAGTAATCTTCGTGAATCATAATAAAATCATTTTCTATGATAGTATTATGAAAACAAATATACCACTATCTAGACGATTGCTTAAGGCCATAAATTAATCAATTCAATTTGCAAACCTTTTGTTCGCAGACATTTTTGGATGTAGCCCTCAGGCCGAATCAAATAGATTTCTATATCCAATTCTCTATATAGAAAAGCAATCTTAACATCCATATATTGTAATTCTAGATTCATGTTAGCAATTATAGCCAAAATGACCTTAATGGACGTGAATCAAAAAACAGCAACAAAAGTCTCCTCATAGTCTATTCCTACCTGTTGCTTGAATCCCTATGCAACCAGATGAGCTTTGTATCTTTCGACACTGCTATCTGCATTACGCTTGGCTATGAGAATTCATATATTCCCAACAATCTTACGTCCCTTAGGTAGTTCAACTAGATTCTAAACATAATTATTAGTCATGGAAGACATTTCTTTCTCTATTTTATTATCTCCTCAACCTTTTATAGAGATGACAGAGCCCGAGACATATTTCTGGGCTCATCTTTATCCTGAATAATGGTTAGAAGAACTTTACTTAGATCACCAAACTTTTTTAGTGATACCAAGTATGCATTAGCCTCACCTTTGATATCAAATTGTTGGTATGGTATGCTAGTTCTACTAAACCTATGAAATTCCTGATTCTGATAAATATCTCTCATATATTCATCGTATCTAGGAATCGTACAACTACTAGGTAGAAGTTCCGTACTTCCACTGGAATAGGAAACTATAAGCCTTTCAGGACTAAGACAAACATCTTTCGGACCTTGTTGAGATAGAAAGTCACAACTTTCTTTCTCAATTATCCTACTCGGAAGAAGGGTCCAAAAGGCTCTAGCTTAACTATTTCATAGAGATCAAAGTTTTCACTAACCTCTCTCAATCTAGAAAATTCAATATCCAAAAAATGCCATTACATGATTCAAATTTTATTACATGTCTGTTTTCCAGTTCACCTATGAACATGTATCCTTTAGATATATCAAAATACTTTATAAAGATACTTTTTCTACCTCTCGGTCCTAATTTACCGAAAGCACTTGAGATAGAATGGACATAGGACGCACACCCACATGGCTTAAAATAGGATAAATCAGACTTCTGATCTATCCATATTTCATAAGGGGTGGTAGTAACAAACTTAGAGGGTACATGGTTAAAAACATATGTAGCAATTAGGAGCACATCTCCATAATTGGCAAATTTGCCTCTGCCATCATAGATTTAACCATATCAAGAAGGATTTTATTCCTTCTTTCAGCAATCCCAATCTGTTGGGATGTACAAAGAATAGACAACTAATATTCAACTCCTTTCTCAACATAAAATGCCCTATAATTCATCAGAAAGGTATTCACGGTCGTGATTAGTTCGCAAAGCCTTTATCTTTCTAACCTTATGATTCTCAATAAAACTCATATAGGTCATGAAGCAACTTAATGCTTTTGACTTGCGAGAAATTAGGTACATCAGACTATATCACAAATAGTCTTCAATAAAGGTGATGAAGTAACATGCACTATATGCTGCCCTCGCATTTATTTGACCATATATGTCATAGTAGACTAATTGTGATGAAAATTTGGCTCTAGCCCTAATACCAGAAGGTTTTCTTGTACTTTTTCTTTCTAGACAAGAAATGCTTCTAGGTAAGATAGACTTTACTACTTTACCTAGCAGTCTGGCCTTAGCTAGATAGTTTAAAAGATCTTGGCCCACATGGCCTAGTCTAGAATGCCACAGCTTAATATCATCTTGCGATGAATTTAAATTAGTGACAAATGAGTAACTTTCATTAGGATCAACATCCATCATAAAAAAACTTTTTGATCTATATCCAAGGCTATAATAGTCATCATCCAAATACAACCTAACAACATCATTTAGCTTCATCTATTCCTAGCTTGGAGGCAAGGAATGGATGACAGCTTGAATCTGTTACTCACTGTTGAGAACGTGACCAGCCTCAGCCAGATCACTAATTATGTTGGACATTATCCTCAAATGTTTCTACATAAGAACATCGAGATTTTTTTTAAGATACTAATCCTTATCGTCAAAGTACAAATCTTTGACACAAAAAGCTTCCTAAATATTAATTTGAGGGTATCCTAAAGTTCTTTTGTATTCTTATAAACACAAAATTGCCTTGTGATATCATCCATCATAAAACTCAATAATATCAAATGTGCAACAGAGTTCTTTCTATTCCAAACAGCATAGGCATGACAATCACGCTTATGTTGTGTAGTATTACCTTCATCAGGCTCTAACATAATCATAAGTACTAGCTCAAGAACATCTTGTTCTTCGAACATGTACTAGATTTTCATGCTCTAGAAGAAATTGACATCTATATAGGGAATTTAAAATACAAGAACACATCAGAAATTTGATTTAGGCAATATGAACCAGTTTACTAAATTTTTACAACTTTAATGACTCAAGGTCTTTGACTAGTCTCAAAATCGAAGTGGGTCGATAGTGTGTTTCCCATTACCATTCAAGAGTTAATCTCAAACTAAGGTCATTCAAAGTATACATCTAGTAACTCAAGTGGATGCGAATAAACAAACACACTTTGTTCATTCACTTAACAAACTTTCGTACATATATGAGATTGTACAAACAAAAGTACAAATATACTCAAAAAAAGTTACACAGCCTATTGTACAAAAAAGTGATCTCCTAAAATATCACATATACAAGGGAAAAACACTAGACATGACAGCAAAACTAATCTCACAACAAACCTTAAAAGGGTGTCCTAGAGTTCAAGTCTGAGAATCTAGATCCATCTCTGGATTAGTTTCATTAGACTTTAACAGGATGACATATTAACATATAATAGTTAGACTCCCAAGATTCACTATAGTGAATGGAGTTGAGTCCAAATCCATTTGAATAAGACCAAAGGAAAAAAATAAGTGTATTCCTTAGCCAAGTAGCGGGTTATCTCAAAATCGCTTCTCAATTTCAACATAGTAGGGGGACGCATCTCCCTTAAGAGGCCTTTGTGCCCTAAATGCTTCCAAAGTATGACAAGAGAAACCTTATGGTTGTACACTAGGGGATTCCAAAGACTGCTCATGCCTTATTAGATTTTAAGGGTCGTCAACGAGTCACAAAATATTGCTGACCAATCCTCCCCTAAAAATATAATCACCAAAACAAATGGCATCTTGCATATCTTTATGCACTATATTGATGTGTTCAACTATCAAATACATGTCATCCTTAGATATTTGTGGTAATAAATACCTCTATATTACATGTTGTCTCAAAGACTCAGTATTAATGTTCGAATAACTCCAAGTGGACACCGTTATCTAGCAACTAATGCCAAATAAATTTTTTTGGGACAAATCACATATTTCTCAAAAATAAGATTGCAAGTTGAATTTTCAATCTTTCGATGACTCAACATATGATTTATGCTATGTCTAGTAATTTGTTTTTGGAACATATTCCAAAACAATTATATGTTTAAAAAATAACTAATTTTTTAACAAACCTATTTGAAAAATTAAATTTTTTTAGTCAAATTTTGGAATTTAATTGAACAAAACTAAACTTGATTTTGGATCATCAATAGACAGAAATAGGCGATTTCCCCTTCTTTTTGATATATTAATTAAAACACAAAATTTCTATCGAACCCTCTCTCTCCCCAAAATCCCTCCGACCACCCCCTTCGACATCTTGCATATTTATTAGATACCATGACTTACATCTTGCTTAGATGTGCTAAGTAAAATTACTTTATAATGCACTATGCTTAATTTCATTTGACGGCTCATATTTTTCATGAACTTTAGCCTATCCTAAATGATATAGCATAGCTATTAAGTGCATAAAAGTATGTAGATGGCTTTTTATTGAGAAAAACTTAAGCAACATAAATTTAGAGAGAGTCTTAGCCAATTATAATATAGTTGCCCTCATCAAAAAGTTTGGAGATCAAAAATGCCTTAAGTATTTTGATTAAGTACATTTAAAAATTTTGTTAAGTACGATCAAATAAGTATAGACAAAATAGTACATTTCTTATATACTTAGTTATCAATGAGTAATACAGCTTGCTAATCTTAATTAAATAGGTAAGAAGTATATAAAGGGATCGATCATAAAGTAAGCGAATAAAAGTAAAATTAATTTTTTGTATGACTAAGTTTATTCTCACTGCAGGACTTGAACGCATAATTAACATTAATTATGTAATTAATCACACTTAATTAAACTCAAAATTAAGGTGATTAAAACGTGAATACCTCTTATAACATGAATACGCGAAGCCCCAGATTGATGTAGATGAGGTGTGGGTCGGATCCCGTTCATGAACACACGGATCAAAGGATCGATTCCCATGAATGTTGTTGAATGTATATCTAATGAAAGTGTCAGTGACTAAACTGAACTTTTTGTATGTGAGTGAGTTCTGTGTATGTGGCTAACTTCAAAATGGTCACAGAGGGATCCTTATTTATAGGGAAATGTCCATGTAGCTTGCATGTAAAGTAGGAGCCACTTGTGACACATATATCACAAGTTGGGCTTCTTACCAATGCAAGCCTCCACCAAGAAATCTGATATTTTCTTTGTGGGCTAGGCCCAACAATCTCGCACTCATTCATTATTGATCACAATCCATAATGGATGTAATTTAGGCATAAGTCCACGAACATAACACTCATTCATCATTGACCATAGTCAATAATATACAGATAATAATCTAAGGATTTTGTGCGACCAACACATGTCGAGTATGTTAGCTAAATTCACAAGCACAATCACACAGGCTAAATGAATAATAGCATCTCAACTTCTTGCATATAAAAAGTGTGCTTTCACCCTAGGACTCATGTCACATTCTATTGTTCACACAATGATTTCAAACAATTTTATTCGTGTTCTCTATTGTACTTTTCAATATAATTGGTGCATCTGAACAACAAATCTCGAAATTTGATGGATAGAGTTCCTTCTCCCTTAACTATATTCCTTCTGTAATGATTCAGTCTACTTTTCTAGTCAGCCCTACCAGGTTGAATCGTTATGCCATAACCTTTTCATAGACTTTTCAAGCTAGCGACACTAAATCATACTTCCAGAATACGTTTAGGATCTTAAAAACAAAAATTGGGAACCCACAATTCTTGAAATATGGTCTCACATCGGGGACTATAAAATCAATAAATATTAATCCCTTTCGATGGTCGAACAGCACTTGAGATACTCATTCTCATGTTACAGTATGAATTCCTTTACACAGGAACATATGTCAATAAACACCATACTAGAGTATTAGCCTCAGCTTAACTCTAGGCTTTAAGACAGAAGGTATGATAATTTCTACTTAATTCTTATCATATGGATTTTAGAAAATCCAAATGCAGTAACTCTTTACTGCATTCCGTTACAAATCTTGCCCTCAAGTAAGACGGCATTATCGCTGTAGGATATTGCACAACTAAATTGTCCAACAGCTGCCTCATCTCAATCAGAAATCAACACATTTGACTCCCACTGAGGTAAATAGTCGTGTGAGTAGGTTACTTTTCTATCTGACATATTATGCAAGATATTCATATTGCCAAAACAAAAATTCTTTATTCACAAATAAAACTGTCGCAAACCTAATGACTTTACATGTTTCTTAAATACATCTCGAGATAATGCTTTAGTCATAGGATCTGCAACTATATCCTTTGTAGATATGTATTTCATACACAACTCTCTGCGTTTTACTAAACTTCTAACAAAATGAAATTTAATGTTTATATGCTTAGCCCTGCTATGGAAATGTGGATCTTTAGCATAGGCTATGGCCGCCTTATTATCGCAGAATAAATTCACAGGTTCCACTGAGTTAATCAAGGATAGATGATTTAAGAATCTCTTTGGCTATATTGCTTCTTGTGTAACATGTGCTGAAGCTACATATTTGGCTTCTATCGTTGAGATGGATATGCAAGTCTGTTTCTTGCTGCTCCATGAAATGGCAGCCCCTCCCAAGAGGAAAACAGAGCCAGATGTAGACTTTTCCTTGTCAACATCACCTCCCCAATCAGCATTAGTAAAACTTTTTAGCTTAAGATCTCTATCTTGATAGCATAGTGAATATTTTATTATGGCATTCAAATATTTCAAAATTCCCTTGATAACTTTCTAGTAAGCAATACCAGGATTGGATTGATATCTGCTTACAATGCCTACAGCATAGTATATATCAGGTATCGTACACAATATTGCATACATAAGACATCCAACCGCATTGGTATAAGGAATCTTTTCCATATTCCTTTGCTGTTTAGTTGTGATTGAACATTGGTCTTTTTTTAAATTATAACCTTTCACTAATGGAATATACTTAGGATTGCTACGATTATAATTAAATCATTCTACTACTTTACGAATATATGCCTCTTGTGAAAGAGATACTATTCTCTTCGAACAATTTCTCGAAATCTTAACTCCGAGTTTGTAATCAGCCTCTCCCATGTCTTTCATATAAAAATTAGATGAAAACCAATTTTTGATTTTGACAAGTATTCCCATGTCATTAGAGGCTAAGATAAGAATGTCATCAACATACAAAGTGATGATGATAAATTTCTTACCTGATCGCTTAACATACACACAATGATCTTCATCTATCTTAATAAAATCATTTACCATGATAGTAGTATAAAAGCGAAAATACCATTGTCTAGAAGATTGTTTAAGACCATAAATTGATCTATTTAATTTGCAAATCTTCTATTCGCAGCCTTTTTGGATGTAGCTCTTAGGCTGAATCATATAGATTTCTTCATCCAATTCTCCATAGAGAAAAGCAATCTTAACATCCATCTGATGTAAGTCTAGATTCATGTTAGTGACCATAGCCAAAATGGCCCTAATGGACGTGAATCTAACAACAGGAGCAAAAGTCTCCTCATAGTCTATTCCTGCCTATTGTTTGAAACCCTTTGCAACTAGGCGAGCTTTGTATTTTTTGACATTGCCATTTGCATTGTGTTTGACTTTGAGAATCCACATATTCCCAATAGCCCTACGTCCCTTAGGAAGATCAACTAGGTTCCAAACCTAATTTTTAGTCATGGAAGATATTTCTTCCTCCACAGCTTTAATCCATTCATTATTTTATAGAGATGATAGAGTTTCAGAAATATTTCTTGGCCCATCTTCATCTTGAAGCATGATTAGTAGAAATTCCCCTAAATCACCAAGCTTTTTCAATGATATCAAGGAAGCATTGGCTTCACCTTTGATAGCAAATCATTGGCGAGGTATGCTAGTTCTACTAGACCTATGAAATTCCTAATTTTGATAAATATCTCTCATATATTCATCGTATCCAGGAACTGTACTACTACTAGGCAGAAGCTCCGTACTCCTACTAGAATAGGGAACCACGAGCCTTTTAGCACTTGGACAAACATCTTTTGGACATTGTTGAGATGGAAAGTCACAACTTTTAGCCTTTTAACACTTGGACAAACATCTTTTGGACATTATCGCTAACCTTTTTTAATTTAAGAAACTCATTCTTCAAAAAAGTGACATTACATGACTCAATTTATGTTACATGTCCATCGTCTAGTTCACTAATGAACACATATCTTTTAGATATCTCAGGGTACCTTATAAAGATACTTTTTTTTACCTCTGATCCTAATTTACCGAAAGCACTTGAGGTAGAATGGACATGTGAAGCACACTCCCAAGGCTTAAAATAGGATAGATTTAGTTTCCAATTTATCCACATTTCATAAGGGGTGGTTGTAACAGACTTGGAGGACACACGATTAAGAACATATGTGACAGTTAATAGCACATCTCCATAATAAAATATTAGCAAATTTGCTTCTGTCATCCTAGATCTAACCATGTCAAGAAGGGTTCCTTCTTTTAGCCACTTCATTCTGTTGAGGTATGTAATGAATGGACAACTGATGTTCAATTCTTTTCTTAACACATAGTGCTTTAAAATCATCCGAAAGACATTCACAGTCATGATCAGTTTGTAAAGCCTTTATCTTTCTTTCCTTCTGATTCTCAACAAAACTCATGTATGTCATGAAGCAATTTAATGCTTCTGAATTATGAGAAATTAGGTATATCAGATTATATCACGAATAGTCGTTATAAAGATGATAAAATAATAAGCACCATGTCTTGCCCTCACATTCATTGGGCCATATATGTCAGAATAAGTCTAACGGAAATTTTGCCCTAGTTCTAGTACCAAATGGTTTTTTAGTGCTCTTTCTTTCTAGACAAGCAACACATCTAGGTAAGATAGACTTTTCTATTTTACCTAGCAATCCAGCCTTAGCTAGACGATTCAAGCATTCTTGGCCCACATGCCCAAGTCTAAAATACCACAGGTTAATATCATCTTGCGATGAATTAGATCTTGTGACAAAAGAACTACTATCATATGGGATAACATCCAATATTATAAAACATTCAGTTTTGAAACTAGCACCAAAGTACACATCATCCAAAAACAGTTTCACAGCCTCATTCATGAACAACAAGGAGAACCCTAAGGTCATTAAAGTAGATACAGAGACTAAGTTCCTACGAATATCCGGAGTAAATAAAATGTCGTATAGAAGGAAAGTACGTCCACCACAAAGGTGTAATCTGTAAGTACCTATTCCTTTCACTTCTATAGATGAGTTGTTGCAAAAAAATAGTCTTTACTCCGTTTGTTAACATATGCAATTCTATGAATGAACCTCTGTCCCTAGCTATATGGTCGATTTCTCCTGAATCAATTACCCACAAAGAAGTCCCTAGCTACATGGTCGATTACTCCTGAATTAATCACCCATATAGAATGCAATTTAGCAAGAAGGGTACAAGAAGATACATTAATCTCATCCGCATTTGAGTTTAAATGTACCTGCTTAGGCATTTTGCAATCTCTTGCAAAATGTCCCTTCTTCTGGTAGTTATAACATTTCACTTTAGAAATGTTAAACGGCCTTTTCTTTTTTGACCCCGAACTCTCTATCATAACACCTAAGTCAGCTGCCTTAGGATTAGAAGAATTCTTACTCTTTCCCTTTTCCTTCCTCTTTTTCTTTCCCTTCAAGCTATTTGAATTAATCATATTAGCCTCAGGGTAAGATCTCATAGCTAGAAGACAATCTTCTTCTAGCTCGAGGTGCCTAACAACATCCTCAAATGATACTAGGTGGTTAGAATGAGTAAGATTCACCTTCATTTGTTCCCATCTCGCAGGCAAGGAACAAATGACAGCCTGAATCTATTGCTCATTGCTGAGCACATGACCGGCCTCAGCTAGATCATTGATCATATTGGACATAATCCGAAGATGTTTCCTCATGGTAATTTTAGGATGGTTCTTAAAGGTATCAAACCTTATTGCCAAAGCACGTTTGACACAGAAAGCTTTCCGAATTTAGTCTTGAGGGCATCCCAAAGCTCTTTCGCATTTTCACAAAGGCGAAATTGCCTAGTGATGTTGTCCATCATTGAGCTCAGAAAAATCAAACGGGCAACATAATTCTTCTTTTTCTAATTAATATAGGCTTTACTATCATGTCTATGTTGGATAGTAAACCCATGCTCAGGTTCAAGCATGATAACCTGTATTTGCTCAAGAACCTCTTATTCTTCGAGCACATACTAGATTTTCATACTCCAATTGTCATAGTTCTCACCATTGAGCTTAAGCTCACGGTTTAACTTGACTATGATTGTCCTATATGCTACTATCATATCTATAGGGAATATTTAAAATACAAGCATACATCAAAAATTTGATTTCGACAATATGAAACAGTTTACTATATTCTCATAACTTTAACGATACATAATCTTTGATTAGTCTCAAAATCAAAGTGGGTCGCTAGAGTGCTTCCCATTACCATTAAAGATTTAATCTCCAACTATGATCATTCAAATTTCATATAGCAAACTCAAGTGAAATATGTATAAATAAACACACAAATATTTATTTATGCATATAGAAAAGTTTCATACATACAACACAAATATATACAAAACTTTCAACATATATAACAAGTTTCAACTTATTACATATCCATAATATTCTTATTTTCAAAAAAAAACAAAACAACATCAAAAATAACCACTTCATACAGTAAGTCCACCTAGAAAGGATGCTCGGGTGAACCGATCTCGTAGTCATCATCCTCCTCGGGGTCCTTTTTTGGGTCATCCTCTGATCCATCCTCTGCAAAAGACCTGGGAGGAACAGACCTGGATGTATCCCCAGTACTAGACAAGGAAAAGCCTCCAAGAGCAGACCTGAAAAGCCCTTCGGGACCTGACCTAAAAGGCTCTCCAGGACCTAACCTAGAAGGCTCTCGAGGACCCTCCAGATCAAAAACCAAAGAAGGAACGGAGTTAACTACCCATGTATACAGGGTAGTTGGAAAAACGTATACAAATGTTTGGCCCATAAAGTGGTTTACATCAAAAATGCTCCTGAGTTCTAAAGTGTTCAGAGCACATAATTCCCTCCGTACTCCTTCGGTCTTGAGGTGGGTGATGACCATCGAGAGAGCAACCTTATAAGAGTAAACGGGTGGATTGAATAATTTGGACAACCCGCCACCATTATCCAAGGTGGCAAGAAGATCACGAAATACCGTAATCTAGTCTTGCCCCTAATTATAAGTCCCTTGCCATATCGCATTCTGCATATCTCGAAGCACAGACATGATATAGTTTACGACTACCAATATGTCATTATTCAATCTCAATGGATTAAGTCTCCTCTACAACAAGTCTCTCCGCAGAGTCTTTGTGTCAACACGAAGATTCCGACCATTCGACATTGCATCTGGCAACACATGCAATATTATTTCTTGGGTTAGATCGCATATCTCCCAAAAAATGACATTCGAAAAACAAATTTTCAAATCTTCAATGCACCCACTGATGAGAGGTAGTTTTGACACGCCTCCGATGCAATATAGATTATAAAGTAGGGTTGTCGATCCCACGAGGAATGAGGTTGCACCTTACTCGGCTTACTTACTATGTTTTAGGAATTTTATGTCTTTGGTTTCTTTGATTTGGTTTAGGTGGCAACTAACAAGCTAACACGCTTAAAATGAAAATGCAACCAACTTAAATCATGCAAAATCACAACAACAATAACAACAAAAGATTAATGACAAGCAAATTAAACAAAAGTGGTATGATACCAAAGATCACTTAAACAAAATTATGGTTTGAAAGGTTTATTAAGTTCGTATCACGATCCGGGTGTTTCAAGGCAACTAATCTATGCTCTCGCACTAGATTAGTCTAAGTTGATCTTTACCTAGGATTAAGTGAGCTCGATGTGCTCTCGCCCCCACGAGTCACTTAATCCTAACTAAACAACAACTATAAGTATCACCCTTTGGATAATCCATCACCAAGGAGGAGTCCACATCTCACGAGGCAACGAATCAACAAGTTAATATTTCGATCGAGTCTATCTCCTCTTGGTCTCAAGACTCGATTATTAACTTTGGTTCTAAGTGATCAAATTAGACCAAGCTTTAAGTCTTTTAACAAGTACATGAACCATTTTATTTTAACCAATCAAAACCATAAACAAGCTTAAGCTTTCAAGGCATCACACCACCAAGTAAACTACTCACACATATTTGTACAAAACATAAACAAAAACATACTTAATACTTAAACACACTTATCATTCATTTAATTTACATAATCAAGCAAGAAAAGCATGAATGGAAAAGGCAAGAGAGGTTTACAAATTCCAAGCACAAGCTTGGTTCTTCTTTTTCTTCTTCTTCCTTCTCCTTCTTTTCCTTCTTTCTTTTTTCCTTTCTTTCTCTCCTTTCTTTTTTCTCCTTTCTTTGGTACGTTTTTCTTTTCTTGCCTTGGCTGCCCCCTTTTGTTTTCTTAACTCACATAATAATCCTAAGTCATATTACAAGCCAAAATTAACTTAACAACTAATTCTTTTACAAATATCTTAACAACTCTTCCATCCATGTTTCTAGCTTTAGGACTTAGTAACAACAAGTTAAAAGAAGTGTAGCCATCCTTGTTCCCTTCAAGTCACAGCCAAATTGAGTCATCTTATCCTCACAAAATGGCAGCCACGGAT
>SOPF01031801.1:0-16711 GCA_012979155.1 Hypericum perforatum
CCCCATTACAACCCGATGAAAAAGCCCCCAATCATTTATAATCATTGCGACTTTTAGGTAGCGCTGAGTAGGACGTAGGATGCTTTGAGATACTGACCTGTATGCGAGTGATAGGAAGTTGACCATACACATTATATGAGTGATACACTTTACTATCCTCGAGAGTTTAACCTTCTAGTGTCTTTTACATAGAGTCAACACTTTCTTAAACAATAAAGTGTCGAGGTGACTACTAGTTTGTAGTGTTTTGTGTTTTGAATTAATGAACTAACTAGGTTTTTGATGAGATTTTGATATAAGTTGATGTTTTTGAGGGAAGTTAAGTTTGGATCGAGTCTTGCCAAGTCTTTACCTCGTATTGCATTTGTGTGTGTTTTTGTGATTTTTGTTTAGTTGTTGGTCACATTTGAGTCTTGCTTGGGGACAAGCAAAGATTCAAGTGTGGGGATGTGATGAGTGCTTAAAATACTCATTACTTATTTCTATTTTATAATTTGTTCTTAGTGTTTTAGGTTGTTTTATTTTAAGTTTTTGTCATCTTTGTCTTAGTTTTCTTTATTTCATGTTTTTAGTCGTGTATTTTGTTTCTCATTATGTTTTATGGTTTTAGGAGCTAATTCGAGGAAATGGATGACGACCGAGTTAGACGAGTAGATGCATGGACGAGAGGAGAGATGTAAAGGAGAGAAGAGCAAAGTTGAGGACCTGGTTCACGCCAGAGATAGGTGGCGTACGCCAATGATGTACCAGGAGCGAACGACCACGAGCAAGATTGATGGATTGCGAACGACCAAGCATCTGAAGATCTGGCGTACGCTAGGCACAGTTGGTGTACGCCAGACCAGATAGTGACACTACCAGCCACTTACCTCTTTGAGTGGAAAACATTGGAGGGGGCCATGCACTCGGGATTTTTGGCCTTCTTGTGACTTTGGCAGACCATTATGGTGTAGAGGTGGATAGTTGTTAGGATATTAAGTTAGTTTACATTTATTTGACTTTTGACTTTTTTTTTTATGCAAATAATGAACATTAGTGTAGAATAGAAAAGTGTGAGCAAGAGAGAGAGAGAGGAGCAAGAACTTGGGCTATCCTTTCTGTGAAGAACTTGAGGAAAAGTTGAGGATCACCTTGTAAAGCTTTCTCCTCTTGTACTCTTCGTTTTGTTAATTAATGCTAAGTATGTTCATGTTTTTGATTATGTTGTTCTTTGCAAGCATGTGTGAGTAGTTGATCTTTGAGTTTGGTGGCTTAAAGCCACTTCTTAGTCACGGTTTAGAGGGTTAAAAACATGATGAACATGTCAAACTAACGAACTTAATGCCATGCTAAACTTGTTTGATCACCAAGGTTAGAAGGTAGTTTAAACTTGAAACTGAGAGGAGATAGTTTAAATGGAAAGGTTAGTTAGATAAGTTGCTGGTTCGAGTTGCTAATACTCTTACTCAGTGATTTATTGTCCTTAAAGTGATGCACATAGTTGGTTCTTTGCTGTGCTTAGTTGGTTTTTGGGGTCGAGAGAACATCTTATCATTCTAAGCATGGTAAAGAAGCAATTTAGGCCTTTCTAGCACGAGAGTGTAGTTTGGTTGATTTTGAAACACTAGGACCATGTTATGTAATATAAGTTGTAAAGAAGCAATTTAGGCCTTTCACTTTGCTCATTTGTGCAATATAAGTTGTTAAGAATCTATTTTGAATACCAAACCTTCAAGTAACTAAATTCATAATTTGTTAGAGTAGTAAACCAACTTAGAACGAGAGTTTCCATCAAACCACTTCATAATTTGATCTTAGACAAGTTACAAAACCAAGTTGAAGTTTTAAACTCGGTCCCTGTGGGACGATATTCCCTTACTTACTCATTTGTGCAACTCTGCTAAAAGAACTGCTGTGTTGGCGCATGCCAGAAATAGGTGGCGTACGCCAACTTTGGCCATCCGAGGCAAAAACTCTCACGCTAGAAGAGTTGGCGTACTCCAACTCTTCAAAAACGTAAAACCTAGCGCATGCCAGGAACTTTTGGCATACGCCAGGTCATCAAGATAGACGACCTGTCATCTAGAAAAATAGCAAAAAACTTATAAGGATAAGAGCAGACCCTCTCGTTTGAGAGGCTTGAGAACAGCTATGCATAACATGGAAATGCAACTTGGAGAAATAGCAAAAGCAAGTTCCTACCGACAATCCAGTTCTCTTCCTAGTTCAACATAAATGAATCTTCGAGGAAATGTGAATGCAATTTCCTTGAGAAGTGGAAAGGATTTAGCTTCTCAAGAAGTGAATGAGAAGGCTAAGGAGAGTAAAGTGGTGACTCTTGACAAAGATAAGGAAGAAAAAGAAGTGTCGAGAGAGAAGGTACTTCATGAAGAAGTTATTGCAGAAGAAGAAGTGTATGTGTCACCACCACCATATGTTCCTCCTCTACCCTATCCTCAAAGGGTTAAGAGGAAGAACAGGATGGACGATAAGTTTCTTCGATTTATGTCAAAAATGAAGAACGTCCAAATCAGCATCTCTTTCTTAGAGATGCTTGATCAAGTTCTGCACTACACCAAATTTTTGAAGGAACTCATCACGAAAAAGCGAAAGTAGGATGATGGAGAGACGGTTGCACTCATTGCTAAGTGTAGCTCTCTCATCTTAAAGGATCTCCCGACGAAGTTGCAAGATCCGGGGAGTTTTACTATCCCTTGCTTTATCAGAGCTATTGAGTTTCCTAAGTGCCTATATGATTTGGGGGCAAGCATTAATTTGATGCCTCTTTCTACATTCAAGAAACTAGGTTTGTGCGAGGTAAAGAATACTTCAATGCTTCTCCAATTGGCCAATCAAACCATTAAGAAGCCATTTGGTGTTGTTGAGGATGTCCTCGTGAAGATTGATAAATTCATCTTTCCGGTAGACTTTGTGGTGCTAGATTTTGTAGAGGATAAAAGTTGTCCTCTAATTCTTGGAAGACTTTCCTCAACACCGCGCGTGCTTTGGTAGATGTTCACGATAGTAAATTGGTGCTTCGAGCAGGGGAGGAGAAAGTAGAATTCATGATGACCAAGGTCATGCGCCATCCTTTGGATGAAGGCACGTGCATGAAGATAGATGTTTTGGATGAGTGTGTCCATGAAGTAGAGAAGGAGATCCTCTCAAGCATTGAGGATGTTTATGATGATGTAATTCCTAAGGAAGAAGAGGGGAAGTTAGAAGAGTTTGAGGAGGAAGTTGATAACAAAGTCATCATGCGAGAGATGGAACTTAATTTGAAATATCGGACTCCACCTTCTATAATCAAGACTCCTCTTTTGGAGTTGAAAGAGTTACCCTCTCATTTGAGGTATGCTTTCTTGAAAGAAGAAAGGAGATTACCGATTATCATTTCCAACAAACTCTCGAAGGATGAAGAGGATAATGTGCTTAAGATCGTGAACAAGCGGATTAATGCCATGGCTTGGCAAATATCTGATATCAAAGGGATTAGTCCTAAGATAATTATGCATCATATCCACATGGAAGAAGGAGCAAAGCCAAGGGTGGACCGGCAAAGGAGGTTGAACTGAAACATGAAAGAAGTGGTGAAGAAGGAGGTGATTAAGCTCCTTGAGGCAGGAATTATTTATCCGATATAGGATAGCGAATGGGTGAGCCCAATACATTGTGTCCCAAAGAAAGGGGGGATGGCAGTTGTGATTAACAAAGAGGGTGAGCTCATTTCCACGAGAACAGTGACTGGATGGCGAGTGTGTGTTGACTATCAGAAATTGAACGATGCAACATGCAAGGATCATTTTCCTCTCCCATTCATTGATCAGATGTTGGAGAGAATTGCTGGATATTCCCATTATTATTTCCTTGATGGATATTCTGGTTATAACCAAATTGCAATTTACCCAAGGGATCAAGAGAAGACTTCCTTCACTTGTCCTTTTGGCATTTTTGCATATCGAGAATGCCGTTTGGACTTTGTTGTGCTCCAGCGACCTTCCAACGATGCATGGAAGCAATATTCTGGGGAATGAATGAAAGGATTATGGAGATCTTTATGGACAATTTCTCGGTGTTTAGAGATTTGTTTGATAATTGCTTGGAAAATCTGGATAGAGTTATGGAGAGATGTGAAGAAAAGAACCTTGTTCTCAATTGGGAGAAATGTCATTTCATGGTAGATGAGGGCATTGTTCTTGGACATAAGATATCCAAGGTTGGTATGGAAGTTGATAGAGCAAAGACGGAAGCTATAGAGAAGATGGCCACACCAATTTCAGTTAGAGAAGTGAGAGCTTTTCTTGGACATGCGGGATTTTACCGATGATTTATCAAAGATTTTTCTCTTATAGCAAAGCTGCTTACTAACTTGCTAGTAAAGGAAGTACCTTTCAACTTTAATGAGCCTTGTCTTAAGGCATTTGCTTTGTTGAAAAAAGCTCTTATCACAGTTCCGGTGATTTCATCTCCGGATTGAAATTTACCATTTGAGTTGATGTGTGACACAAGTGACATTGCTTTAGGATGTGTGCTTGGTCAAAAGAAGGAAGGGAAGCTTCATGTGATTTACTATGCTAGCAGGGTGTTGGCAGGTGCCCAACTCAATTACACAACAACTGAGAAGGAGTTGTTAGCGGTGGTCTATGCTTGTGACTAATTTTGTCCATAATTGCTTGGATCGAAGGTGATCATTTACACTGACCATGCTGCCTTGAAGTATTTGTTCTCTAAACAAGATGCTAAGCCTAGGCTTATGCGATGGATTTTTTTGCTACAAGAATTTGACTTGTCCATCAAGGATTAGAAAGGATCGGAGAATGTAGTAGCAGATCATCTATCTCGCATTGAGAAGAGTGATGGAATGGAGACACAAGTACGAATTCAAGAAGAGTTTCCGGATGAAACTTTGATGTCATTGAACAAGATGGATGTTCCTTAGTTTGCTGACATTGCCAACTACTTGGTAGGAGGAATTATTCTAAATGATTTGAGCTATCCTCAACGGAAAAAACTTCAATGGAATGCTCAATTCTACATTTGGGATTATCCTTATCTATTCGCGGTGCAATAATGGAGTGCTTAGATGGTGTATTGTCGATGATGAAGAGGAAATGTCTTAGCATAATGTCATAACACTCCATATTCAGGTCATTATGGAGCGACGAGAACGGCATCGAGAGTCTTTGAATGTAGGTTTTATTGGCCCAATATTTTTATAGATGTTAGGACATTTGTTGCTCAATGTGATCAATGTCAAAGAACCGGGAATATTTCCAAGAGGGATGAGATGCCATAATCTGGAATCCCTGGAGTTGAACTCTTTGATGTTTGGGGTTTAGATTTCATGGGACCATTTCCAACCTCCTATGGAAACAAGTACATTTTGGTAGGCGTTGATTATGTGTCTAAGTGAGTTGAGGCTTGGGCTTCACCGATGAATGATGCTAATGTAGTGATTTGCTTTATCAAAAAGCTCTTTTCAAGGTTTGGCATACCAAGGGCAATCATTAGTGATGGAGGTTCGCATTTTTGCAACCGACCATTTGAAGTTTTATTGAAACGGTATGGGGTAACTCACAAAGTTGCTACACCCTATCACCCTCAAACAAGTGGTCAGGTAGAACTCTCAAATCAGGAACTCAATAAGATTCTTGAGAAGACAGTGGGAGGAGCGAGAAAAGATTGGGCGAATAAACTTGATGATGCTTTGTGGGCATATAGGACGGCATTTCAAATGCCTATTGGTATGTCTCCATACACGCTTGTTTACGGAAAGGCATGTCACCTTCTGGTTGAACTTGAACACCATGCATTTTGGGCAATTAAGACCCTTAACTATGATTATAAAAAGGCCGGTGAGCGACGGGTGCTCTAACTAGAAGAGTTGAATGAAATAAGAGACATGGCATTTGAAAGTGCGCGCCTCTACAAAGAGAGTTCAAAGAAGAGACATGATGCTCATATTGTAAAGAAAGAGTTTAAAGATGGACAACAAGTTCTTCTTTATAACTCTCGCTTGAGACTCTTCCCGGGTAAACTCAAGTCCAAGTGGAGTTGTCCATTCAAGGTTGTGAAAGTTTTCCCATTTGGAGCACTTGACTTGGAAGGAAGAGATGGAGAATTGTTTAAGGTGAATGGACAAAAGTGTAAGATTTACCTTGGTGGCAAAGTTGAGTGGCATTTGGAGGTACAAGCCGTTACCTCCTCCATAAGCAATTGAGAATTTAAAAACATGTTAGTGTATATAGTAGATAATTTTTAGTTTTTAGAATTTGTGTCCTCTTTTACCTACAGAGATTAGAGTCTTACTTGCTCGACAAATCCCAATTGACATTTCCCTAATCATTCTTCGTAGAGCCAAAGAATCTTTAAGACTTGAGCGCAGTGAAATGAATTACTTGAAGCACTCAAGAGGAACATCAAAGATGGCTTATTACCGACGAATGAAAAGATTTGGATTTTGTCCTCAGTGCGGGAAATTAGAGCATGACGGAGAATGTAGCAAGAACACTACAAACTCACAGGATGAGCGTACCACGCTACTCCACCAAGACCCCATTAAGCTATACGCTGAAAAGGTCACTCGGCGAGGGAGTTCTGCATGGTACGCCATTGAGGAGTTATATGAATTGTGAATTTCGAAGTCGAAGTTGTGACCCATGAACTTGGGGCGTCTGGTTTTCAAGCTTTTCAGGAATATAGTGTAAATAAAAGCCAAAACAATTAGTGTAATTTCAATTTTTAGTTCTTTTTGAAGTTTGTATAGTATGCATGTTCTTATATTATGTTTGGTTGAAGTTTGTGTTTGCATGTTTGTACCTATTGTCTTGATGAATTTTGTGAGTTTCATGGTGTCCACTTGATTTGATGTTTTGGTTTGATTGATGAATTCCTGAGAAGTGCATGGCTAAGCTTGAGAGAAGAAGCTCAGGGAAGTTCGTAACACTAGGCACTCGTTTTGGGATCGACCGAAATGGTATGCAATATTTGAAGACTTTCTTGATGGGATTTGTAAGTTTTTGCATTGAACAAGGATGATTCTGGGCAAAATTGGACAAGCCATTGGATGCCAGGTTGAAACCCATCAGACGCCGGAAATGGTAAATCCAGATAGATTTTTCTCCTCGAGCAACTCGTCGAACGACGGGTTGGGACCATTGGATGCCAGAATCGTGCATTTTAGGTAGAAATTTTCCTTGAGCAACCCGTCAGACGACGGGTCGGGACCGTCGGATGATGAATTCAGGCATAATTTTTTCTTGATCAAAACCCGTTAGACGCTGGGATCAAGCCATCAGACGCCGGGTTCGGGGTTTTCGGGTAGATTTGTTTTTCCCAACTTTAAAACACCCAAACCTTCACACCCTCTCACTTTTCACTCAAAACAAATCCCCACTCTCTCATTCACACACAAACACTTCTTCCTCCACTCTAAAACCTCCACTCTACCCAAAACCCTTTCTCTACAAAAACCCAATCTTTCCAACTTACCCACTCTACCCAAAACCCTTTCTCTACAAAAACCCAATATTTCCAAATTACCCACTCAATCACAACACCCATTCCTTAATCCAACTTCCCCCACCACAAGAAAACACAAACACCCAACACCTAACTTTTGTTTCGTGTTTTGCTAGGTGTTTCAAGGTTCAACATGTCCGAAAAAGCAACTTCAAGACGTGGCTCACAACTACCAACTCATAAAAGGGACCGCCCAACTCATTCTCCTCCACCTATGTTCACGGACCCATACGATAGTTGCCCACCTATGCCACCCAACATCGCCGCCCAATATCAAGCTCCTTTTGCAATTTTTGAAGATTGGGAGGGAGAGAGGTATTCCTGATTCAAGGCTATACAAACTATAGGACATTTTAAGATAGATTGGGGTGATATGCATATCTTGGGTGTAGATGAACAATTGAGAACTGCTTTAAAACATTTTGGTTGGAAGTACTTTGTCGATAATGAGGTAAATGCATATGAGAGATTATCTTGTGAATTCTATTGCACGTATAAGGTTGCCACTGATTGTAGCTACTTCATGGCATGATTGTTTGACATTACATTTAAAGTGCATGTTGGAAACTTCAAACAGATTTTTGAACTACGAAAAGGGGGTAGTAATGTTTTTGATTTTAAGCCTGCTGAACTTGCTCATAGAGAATGGCTTGAGATTTCAGGTTTTGATAAGTATGAGAGTGGGTTAGCACCTAGTCAACTCATTAAGGAACTGCATATTACAATCTTGCATCATTTTATGAGTTTGACATTTAGTGGTCAACGCGAGGAGAGTAAAGTTTATCGTCCTCAATTGTATGCCATCCATTGCTTACGTAATAACATTATATTCAATACTTGGCACATAATTTTAGATGTTTTTAACTACACTGTGACTGAGAAGCCTGCCCGGTTATACCTTGGTCATATTATTACTGGTCTTGCACAAGATTTTTTTCCTAGGAGATTTCCAGCATTCAAAGGGGGTCCTCCTGTAGCCCCAATCAAGATTAACATCCATAAGCTATACCTCAGCAAGCTAATCGAGAAGACCACTCACAATAGGAAGAAGGTTGTGACATACAAGGAGTGGGCTAAATGCTCGTCAGTCCAGCACCGCCTCATGGAACCCATCCAACAACCAAGGCCTTCCGAGCCTCAAGCACTGGTGGATGATTTTCTGACACAAATGCAGGCTATGCATTTATGGGTTCAATGCTTGGAAGAGGTAGCCGATACCAATGTGGCCAACTAGGAGAGAATATTTGAGTACAATGCTCGAATGGAGGCGGCGCAAACAGAACAATTTGCTTAACAACGTGCGCATGAAGAATGGATGCAAGTATGGGCTGCGAGCTTCGGCGAGAACTTCCTACCACCTCCGAATTGACCTGGGAGCACTCCGTTTCCTTTTTCTTTTATTTTTGTTTTTCATTTGTCTATGTTCTTATGTGCTTGTATTTGTGTTGTTTTGTTGCTTTTGTGTGTAATATTTATGTTTTATATGTTTGTTTATTTCCTTTATTTCGTTGTGGAATATTTATGTTCCTGTGATATTTGTGTTTTTGTCTGCGTGTTTTGAGATAAGTTTATTCATATCTTTGGTGATCTGGTACGGAAGTGTTCCGATTTTGAGCTCTTCAGGGTTAGATCTCCTTGATGCTTCTCAACGTATTGGATCATCTAGATAAAACTATCTCAAATTTGCTTTCTTTTTATATTTAGGTGCTTATTAGTATATTGTTTGTTCACTTTGAGGACAAAGTATCTTCTAAGTGTGGGGGAGGGTTCTATTATGGAATCCATTTTGTTTAGGTCCCATTTTCTTTAGGTCCTTGTTTAGTTTGTGTGTGCAAATTTAAGTCTTGGCATGAAATTTTCAAAATTTGACCCCCCTCAAACTTTTTTTAAGCTTGTTTTAGAAGATTGTCACATTCTTAGTTAGGAATTTAGCTAGAGCTCAATGATTAAGAATTGGTAGATTTCTCTAACTCGGTTGTTTAGGTTGGTAGTCTAGCTATGTAGATTAGACTAGAGGGTTTATGTGTGAACCTTGTGAGGAAAATTAAGCCGAAGGAGGAGACAATAGTCTTCAATTATTCATGAGGGGCATTCTTGAGTCTGGGTGATTGAGGTATCCTGCTAATACTTGTTGTCGTCTTGGTTGCATAGGAGCAAAGTGTAGGGGGCATACTTTTTCCTTGACATTGAGCCTTGTACTTCTTAGACATTATTTTGACCATTTAAGCTTAACTTGTTGTTGATTATCCTAGCCTAACCAAACTTAGCCTTTATTTCATCATTTCCCTTACCTTTGACTATCAAATTCTTGGACATGTTAGGGATGATGTAATTCAGGTTTAGTGGGTAGGTTGGTGTGAATATGGTTTAAATTTTTGGGACTTTGGTTATTAGAGTGGCTAAAATTGCGAAGCTTAGTGTTATGTGTTTTCATTTGTACTTTTGTGTATATAAATGTATTATAAAAAAATGCAAAATAAAAAAAAGGTTAAAAAGAAAGAAAAGAAAAAAAAGTGAAAAGCAAGAGAAAAAGAAAAAAAGAGGGTGATTTAAATTTGGCAAGTGTAGTGCTTCGCAGTAATTAGAATTTGGGGGAAATTGGGAAATTTGAGTGAATTGTGCTTGGTGAGAATGTTTAGAATAGACGAGTGATTAGTTTTTGTAAAGCATGTCCTCGAATTTGGTAGTTGAGCTACTACATGATACCATCTCCTATATACCTTTGCCCAGTTACTACCCTTTTGTTATATTTTTCCCTCGATCATTAGCAATTATGCGACCTTGAGATGCAATTTAGTAGGACGTAGGATGCTTCGAAATATACTGGCCAATTATGCGAGAGATAGGTAGTTGACCACTTACAAATTGAGTGAGAAAGTTTTTGAATCCTTGTGAGTTTAACCTTCTAGTGTCTTTTACGTAGTTTTAACACTTTTCTAAACAATTGAGTAGGAGACGTTTACTATTTCTAGTCTTGATGTTTTGGTTGATGAACTAGCTTCGATTGGGGTGATCTTATGATTTGAGCTTGGATATTTTGAGGGGAGTTAAGTGGAGAATTTGACATGCCAAGTCTTTTGTTTGCTTGATTGTTTTTCTTGTCTTTGTTGTGGTTTTGTGTTTTGAGTCTTTTTGTTTTTACTTGAGCATTGCTTGAGGACAAGCAATGATTCAAGTGTGGGGGTGTGATGAGTGTGAAAACACTCATCTTTTGTATGTGTTTTTAGAGTCTTTTTGCCTTTGTTTCTTTTGATAGTGTTGGAAATGCATGGTATTAGTGTGAATATCGTACATTGTCCACTATCGTCATGTCCTTTGAGTTTTATTGTGTTTTCCTTGGTTCCGTAGGTTTTAGAGTTCTAAATGAAGGTTTCGAATGCGCCATGCTTCATCGAACACAATCGGGCCTGCTAGGAAGGAAGGACAAACAACTATGGGCTGTGGGCTTTTGATGGGGATTGACCTCTGGTGACTAAGACAGCGATAACTTTCGCATAAGGTGTCCAATGGAGGCAAGTGAGGTGGCGTTGAAAAGAAGACATCCAAGGCTACAACTTCGTCTCTCAGGGTCTTTGTCCATGTTGGAGTCTAAGAGGGTCAAAAACTATGTTCAAAGTCGGAGTCCAAATCAGGCAATTTTCCACCCGAGTGGGCCGAATTTGGAGGCAAAATTTGGGCTCAAAATGAGTTCCTTGGTCCAAATTCCATAGCTGCTACTTGAGGAAGAAGGAAGAGAATTGAGAAGACTAAAGACAAGTTAGATATTTGCATGGAGTTAATTAGATTAAACTCAACTTTAACTTTTAATTCCACTTACTTTCATTTGTAAGAAAAACTTGAAGATTTGCTTGAGAGCTTTGAAGAAGGAAAAACTTGAAGAACACTCCTTGAGTTTTCTCTCCTCTTAACTCTTTCATTATTTTCATGCTTGTTTTACTTATGTTAAATAAAATGTTAGGTTTGTTAATAGCTATGTGTGAGTATTTATTTTGTGGGATTGGTGCTTATATGATTTCTAAGTAGCTAATGATCTAAAGGGGGAGATTTAATGCTTATTATTGTGTTCTAATCAATAACCTTAATGCTTGGTTTTGTTTGATCACCATAGCCATGATTATGTTTGATTTAAATGTCTGAGAGGAATTGAGATTGAATGATTGGATTGATTAGATGATTAATGATCTTTTGATGAGAGATCTCATGAGAAATTAGTTATCCAAAGGGTTATGCATATAATTGGTAATTGATATGACAAAATGAGTTTTTGGAGGCGAGAGCACATCTAATTCATTAAAATCGTGTTAAGAATCAATTTAGACGATTTATTGCGAGAGCATGAATATGTTGCCTTAGAAACACTCGGATCACAATTGAACTTTGTAACCCCCTTGTATCATTATGTTATTTGGATTGTTATAAGTACCAAGCCCACTTTGCTTAATTTGTTAGAATCGTTATAATTCATAATCGTGACTTGTGCCTTTGATTGAAGTGATTAAATTGTGACATGTGCTTTTGATTGAAGTGTATATTGTGTTTTTGGAAATTATTAGTGTCTCTCGTAGTTAGGTGTCAATTAGTTATACTTAGAGTTAAGAATCATCATCAACAATATCCAAGCCATAGTCCTAAACTAGTAGTCAAGTCAAGTTAGCGGCCTATAACCAAGTCCTTGTGGGATGACATTCCTGTACTTATCTTTATTGCAAGGAAGGAGACACGCAAAAATCCTTCTCGTCATTAGCGATCATAGAAAATGGGTGAAATTGGGGTGTGCTAGATTGAATTATCTTTAGTGAGGATGTTTAGAATAGACTAGTGACTAGTGTGCTTTTATAACATGTCCTCAGAGTGGGTTGTTTAGCTACTATCCAAAAATTTTATCTCACCTTTACCTAAGCTCCATTACAACCTGATATGAAGCCTCCTCCTGATCATGAGCGACCATTTGACTTTGAGATATTGTTGAGTAGGACGTAGGATACTTTAAAAGACATCGGCCACTTATGCGAGTGATAGGAAGTTGACCACTTATAAATTGAGTGTGAAAAATTTCCAAATCCTTGAGAGTTCAAACCTTCTTGTGTCTTTTATATAATGTTAACACTTGGTTAAAGAATTAAGTGTGAGGTTTTTGCCAGTTCTTACTCTTTGTGTTTTGGTTTATGAACTAGCTAAGTATGGGTGATCTTTTAATGTGAGCTTGAGGTTTTGAGGGGAGTTAAACTGAGAATTCTTCATGCCAAGTCTTTTCCTTTTCTTGTTTTGTGTTGTCCTGTCTTGTTTTATTTTATTTTGTGATGATTGTTTTAGTTTGTTATGCTTGAGCATTACTTGAGGACAAGCAATGATTCAAGTGTGGGGGTGTGTTGAGTGTGAAAACACTCATCTTTTGTTTATGTTTCTAGAGTCATTTTTTTCTTTGTTTCTAGTGTTATTGTTTGATATGCATGGTTATAGTTCTTATATCGTGTATTGTCTGTTTTTGTGATGTCTTTTGATTCTTATTATGTTTTCTTTGTTTTAGAAGGTTATGGTATGCTAAATGGAGTATGTGTATGGACCTTGGATCGTCGAACACAATTAGGCTTGCTGGGGAGGAAGGACGTTTTGACCATGGACCTCGGACACTTGACAGAGACTGACCTCTTGCGACTAAAAGGGCGATAACTTTCGCATCCAAAATCCAATGGAGGAGAATGAGATGGCTATGGAAAGAAGACATCCAGGGCTATAACGTTGTCTCTCATAAGCTTCGCCCAATTTGGAGTCTAAGAAGGCCAAATATCGAGTTAAAAGCCAGGGTCCAATTCTGGCGAAAATTCCTACGAGTGGGCCAAACTTGAAGGCTGATTTTGGGCCCAAGATTGGCTTCTTGAACCAATTTCGTGGCTGCCATTTGAAGAGGAGAAATGAGAGTTTTAGGTGCATTTTAACTCTTATGAAGGGACAATGAGATATTAGGAGGGGACAACTTTGTATTATATGATACTTTAGACATACTTTACACTTTCACTTTTGTTTCCACCATCTTCCATTATTGTTGATCTTGGAGAAGAACTTGGAGAAAGAAGAGGAGAACTTAGAAGAAGAAGATCATCAAGGAAGCTTACTCTCTCCATTTCTCTTAGATCTATTTTATGATTTTGGTTTGAACTAGTCAAGGTACTTTTCTTATTTTGTAATCAATACTTTATTTCTCTTTTGCTAGTTAAGTTGATTTTATGTTTCTACTTTCATCTTCTTGTTAATCATGAGTTTGATCTTTGGATGAATTTGTGAGTTCATGAATCAAGAGTGACAACCTTGACTCAGTTCATAAATTTAATCCGATTATTGTGAATTGATATCGTTGATTTGATCTAGGATTGACAACCCTATGTTAATTGATGATATTAAAACTTATTAGCTTTAGAATCATCACCCAATCAAGTTACTGAATTTGCTTAACTTAAGAGATTCAAGGATCAATAATCCAGTACTTAGCAAAACAAATTCACTAGTCCTGTGGAGACGATCCTACATATCACTATATTACTTGTGCGACCGTGTTCTCTTGCACATATTTGTAAGTCGAGTTTGGACGCATCATGTGACATGGAGTTTAGCTTCTAACAACAAGTTTAAATATTGAGGGGATGCTTCATCCGTTGCGCATGACTCAAACACTTCAACCAAAAACATAGGTCACACACAGAATAGACTCGATCACATGCGTATGATAGAGTAAAATAGGGTAACAAACATAACAAAAGCACAATGACTCACGAATAAAACACAAATGATACACCCCTACACTTAGCAAACACATTGTCCTCAATGTGTGAAGGGAAACATGACAACATAGAAGAGATATATGACTGATAAGAAACAAAGAGTGCACATGACACAAAGGAAGGGGATAACTTGGGATCTGTCAGATGGGGAAGGTAGCAGTGGTGGAGAGAAATGAGAGCACAGCCAATCCTAGTTAGCTTGATTTGCAGCTGCATGATGTGCTAGTTCCTCCTAGATCTCTACCAAGCATAGGTTCACAATTGCATTGAGCTTATGTTGTAATGCCCAATTGGTAGCATAAGCGGTCATGAGCTCCTGGACATTGATCTCCAACTATCCTACTAGGGTAGCCAGTTTGTTCAGCTCCACATTGTGTTCGGGAACTGGGAAGTCATGCTTCTTGTGCAAGCTATCCTGGACTACCTTGCAATCCTTCTACTCGATGGGTGTATAAGTAGTCTGGCAGTTATGCAAAACCCTTGAGAGGAGGCCCTAGTCTGCCAGATGGCTGCATGTGATCTCTAAACATGATTGACCCTCCTCTACTACAAACCTGTCTATAGAGAAATGTATTGCAAGGAAAACAATGATATGATCAAGGTAAAAATGTAGCAGGTGTTTGGTTCATAAGAACTGGCCAATGATCAATGCAAATGTGGCATAAGGCTGCTAATAGTGCATATAATGAAATGCACAGAATTGGGTCTTATTAACCTTGTTGTCCTCACCCTGACTGTTGAAATCTACACACATAAACCTATATAAGACACTCATATGCAGCTTCTTAAGGAGCTTCTTAAGGAGCATAATGGGGGATTGGGACTTGAAGCAGGAGAACCCAGCCACAATATTCCATTTTGCATGACCTGAGTCCAAGTACACAAAGTCAATGGATCCACCCCACCCTTTATTCTGATCAGCAACTATTTAGGTACCCTGATCGATTGATCAAACAAGCGAGCACTAAAAGATGCATGGTTTTTTGGGAAAGTCTACGTGTAGTAAAATTCCAAACATAAGTCACTCTAAATTGATATAGCATTGTTTGCAAAAAATTCCCAACCTAATATTTTTAGAAACTCATGCAGCTTATCGGGAATGCTTAAGGTTTCTATATTGTGCCAATGAATATAATAGTAAGATAGAGAGCTTAAGGAAGAGCATTATTCGTACCTTTGCCCCTCCCATTCATTGTAAATAGTGGTGGAGTTGGTGGCAGTGGTGGGTTTTGTTGCCGTTTTGTGGTGCCGGAAGAGGATGCCTCAACTACTCAGGTAGAGGTTCATTTGGGAGGCATTAGTTCTTAGGAAAGATGGCTGAGAGGTTAGGAGGAGTTCTTGGGGTCGTCTGGGATGTCAGAGACTAGCTATATAAAACAACATATAGCAGAAGTAGGGAGGGGTTTCGCGGTGGAATTTTGATTAGGATTAGGGGAGAATTGGGAACAAAGAAGGGTCCCTAGTTTGCCCCTTTTTTGTGTAGAATCAAGATCACCATCGATTGCTACTCTAGTAGCAATCACTTAGTCCGAGTAATATGATTCCAGATTACTCTTGTTAGTGACCATTACCCTAGTAGCAATTGCTTGGTCTGATAGGGTGAATTGCTCGGGTGCTTGACATTCGAATACATCAAGAAGTGGAATATTGATGTGGAGATTCTTGAATAGTTCTAAGAACTTTTGATAGCTTGGATGAGATGCTTGCTTGTTCACTCTTTGAGAAAAAGATGGTGGAGGATATCTTATTTCTTGTGCTAACTTGGTAGACTCCATCGTGGATTTGTTTTTCTCCGCTGCTATAGGAATCACCCATAGCTCTTCTTCCTCTTTACTTACTGGCTCTACTAGAGATTTTGCTGATGAGTTTGCTACATTCTTTCTCAAATCTAGCCTACTTCTGGTTGTGATTGCCTTTCAGTGCTTCTGCTTGGTAGGAGGAGCTTCAATATTGCTTGGAAGTGTGCCCAATTGCCTTGCATTCAGCAGAGATATTAGTTGGCTGATTTGTATATCCAAATTTCTAATCGTGGCTTCATGACTGAGTACCTACTTTCTCAATTCATCCTCACTCCTATGGTCTTGTTCGGGTGGTGCTTGTTGTTACCACTTCTATTACTATGGCTAAAATTGATATGGCAGGGGACCTTGAGCATTGCCACTAGCCATAAAAGGTTTTTATTATTGAGGTACCTACTGACTTACATTATTTTTCCACGAAAAATTTGCATGATTTCTCTAACCTGGATTATATGTAGCAGAATATGGATCATTGTTCCTATTTGTATTATCCACATAATTAACAATTTCAGCAACAAAAGAGTAGTTATCAGTAACATGAGGTCCAGTGCAGATTTTGCAAACCTGAGTAGGTGGTACAGATGGTGGGGTAAATATGGACTAGACTACCTGTGTAAGAGCTGCCATTTATGCTTG
>SOPF01031802.1:0-16766 GCA_012979155.1 Hypericum perforatum
CCCCATTACAACCCGATGAAAAAGCCCCCAATCATTTATAATCATTGTGACTTTTAGGTAGCGCTGAGTAGGATGTAGGATGCTTTGAGATACTGACCTGTATGCGAGTGATAGGAAGTTGACCATACACATTATATGAGTGATACACTTTACTATCCTCGAGAGTTTAACCTTCTAGTGTCTTTTACATAGAGTCAACACTTTCTTAAACAATAAAGTGTCGAGGTGACTACTAGTTTGTAGTGTTTTGTGTTTTGAATTAATGAACTAACTAGGTTTTTGATGAGATTTTGATATAAGTTGATGTTTTTGAGGGAAGTTAAGTTTGGATCGAGTCTTGCCAAGTCTTTACCTCGTATTGCATTTGTGTGTGTTTTTGTGATTTTTGTTTAGTTGTTGGTCACATTTGAGTCTTGCTTGGGGACAAGCAAAGATTCAAGTGTGGGGATGTGATGAGTGCTTAAAATACTCATTACTTATTTCTATTTTATAATTTGTTCTTAGTGTTTTAGGTTGTTTTATTTTAAGTTTTTGTCATCTTTGTCTTAGTTTTCTTTATTTCATGTTTTTAGTCGTGTATTTTGTTTCTCATTATGTTTTATGGTTTTAGGAGCTAATTCGAGGAAATGGATGACGACCGAGTTAGACGAGTAGATGCATGGACGAGAGGAGAGGTGTAAAGGAGAGAAGAGCAAAGTTGAGGACCTGGTTCACGCCAGAGATAGGTGGCGTACGCCAATGATGTACCAGGAGCGAACGACCACGAGCAAGATTGATGGATTGCGAACGACCAAGCATCTGAAGATCTGGCGTACGCTAGGCACAGTTGGTGTACGCCAGACCAGATAGTGACACTACCAGCCACTTACCTCTTTGAGTGGAAAACATTAGAGGGGGCCATGCACTCGGGATTTTTGGCCTTCTTGTGACTTTGGCAGACCATTATGGTGTAGAGGTGGATAGTTGTTAGGATATTAAGTTAGTTTACATTTATTTGACTTTTGACTTTTGTTTTTATACAAATAATGAACATTAGTGTAGAATAGAAAAGTGTGAGCAAGAGAGAGAGAGAGGAGCAAGAACTTGGGCTATCCTTTCTGTGAAGAACTTGAGGAAAAGTTGAGGATCACCTTGTAAAGCTTTCTCCTCTTGTACTCTTCGTTTTGTTAATTAATGCTAAGTATGTTCATGTTTTTGATTATGTTGTTCTTTGCAAGCATGTGTGAGTAGTTGATCTTTGAGTTTGGTGGCTTAAAGCCACTTCTTAGTCACGGTTTAGAGGGTTAAAAACATGATGAACATGTCAAACTAACGAACTTAATGCCATGCTAAACTTGTTTGATCACCAAGGTTAGAAGGTAGTTTAAACTTGAAACTGAGAGGAGATAGTTTAAATGGAAAGGTTAGTTAGATAAGTTGCTGGTTCGAGTTGCTAATACTCTTACTCAGTGATTTATTGTCCTTAAAGTGATGCACATAGTTGGTTCTTTGCTGTGCTTAGTTGGTTTTTGGGGTCGAGAGAACATCTTATCATTCTAAGCATGGTAAAGAAGCAATTTAGGCCTTTCTAGCACGAGAGTGTAGTTTGGTTGATTTTGAAACACTAGGACCATGTTATGTAATATAAGTTGTAAAGAAGCAATTTAGGCCTTTCACTTTGCTCATTTGTGCAATATAAGTTGTTAAGAATCTATTTTGAATACCAAACCTTCAAGTAACTAAATTCATAATTTGTTAGAGTAGTAAACCAACTTAGAACGAGAGTTTCCATCAAACCACTTCATAATTTGATCTTAGACAAGTTACAAAACCAAGTTGAAGTTTTAAACTCGGTCCCTGTGGGACGATATTCCCTTACTTACTCATTTGTGCAACTCTGCTAAAAGAACTGCTGTGTTGGCGCATGCCAGAAATAGGTGGCGTACGCCAACTTTGGCCATCCGAGGCAAAAACTCTCACGCTAGAAGAGTTGGCGTACTCCAACTCTTCAAAAACGTAAAACCTAGCGCATGCCAGGAACTTTTGGCATACGCCAGGTCATCAAGATAGACGACCTGTCATCTAGAAAAATAGCAAAAAACTTATAAGGATAAGAGCAGACCCTCTCGTTTGAGAGGCTTGAGAACAGCTATGCATAACATGGAAATGCAACTTGGAGAAATAGCAAAAGCAAGTTCCTACCGACAATCCAGTTCTCTTCCTAGTTCAACATAAATGAATCTTCGAGGAAATGTGAATGCAATTTCCTTGAGAAGTGGAAAGGATTTAGCTTCTCAAGAAGTGAATGAGAAGGCTAAGGAGAGTAAAGTGGTGACTCTTGACAAAGATAAGGAAGAAAAAGAAGTGTCGAGAGAGAAGGTACTTCATGAAGAAGTTATTGCAGAAGAAGAAGTGTATGTGTCACCACCACCATATGTTCCTCCTCTACCCTATCCTCAAAGGGTTAAGAGGAAGAACGGGATGGACGATAAGTTTCTTCGATTTATGTCAAAAATGAAGAACGTCCAAATCAGCATCTCTTTCTTAGAGATGCTTGATCAAGTTCTGCACTACACCAAATTTTTGAAGGAACTCATCACGAAAAAGCGAAAGTGGGATGATGGAGAGACGGTTGCACTCATTGCTAAGTGTAGCTCTCTCATCTTAAAGGATCTCCCGACGAAGTTGCAAGATCCGGGGAGTTTTACTATCCCTTGCTTTATCAGAGCTATTGAGTTTCCTAAGTGCCTATATGATTTGGGGGCAAGCATTAATTTGATGCCTCTTTCTACATTCAAGAAACTAGGTTTGTGCGAGGTAAAGAATACTTCAATGCTTCTCCAATTGGCCAATCAAACCATTAAGAAGCCATTTGGTGTTGTTGAGGATGTCCTCGTGAAGATTGATAAATTCATCTTTCCGGTGGACTTTGTGGTGCTAGATTTTGTAGAGGATAAAAGTTGTCCTCTAATTCTTGGAAGACTTTCCTCAACACCGCGCGTGCTTTGGTAGATGTTCACGATAGTAAATTGGTGCTTCGAGCAGGGGAGGAGAAAGTAGAATTCATGATGACCAAGGTCATGCGCCATCCTTTGGATGAAGGCACGTGCATGAAGATAGATGTTTTGGATGAGTGTGTCCATGAAGTAGAGAAGGAGATCCTCTCAAGCATTGAGGATGTTTATGATGATGTAATTCCTAAGGAAGAAGAGGGGAAGTTAGAAGAGTTTGAGGAGGAAGTTGATAACAAAGTCATCATGCGAGAGATGGAACTTAATTTGAAATATCGGACTCCACCTTCTATAATCAAGACTCCTCTTTTGGAGTTGAAAGAGTTACCCTCTCATTTGAGGTATGCTTTCTTGAAAGAAGAAAGGAGATTACCGATTATCATTTCCAACAAACTCTCGAAGGATGAAGAGGATAATGTGCTTAAGATCGTGAACAAGCGGATTAATGCCATGGCTTGGCAAATATCTAATATCAAAGGGATTAGTCCTAAGATAATTATGCATCATATCCACATGGAAGAAGGAGCAAAGCCAAGGGTGGACCGGCAAAGGAGGTTGAACTGAAACATGAAAGAAGTGGTGAAGAAGGAGGTGATTAAGCTCCTTGAGGCAGGAATTATTTATCCGATATAGGATAGCGAATGGGTGAGCCCAATACATTGTGTCCCAAAGAAAGGGGGGATGGCAGTTGTGATTAACAAAGAGGGTGAGCTCATTTCCACGAGAACAGTGACTGGATGGCGAGTGTGTGTTGACTATCAGAAATTGAACGATGCAACATGCAAGGATCATTTTCCTCTCCCATTCATTGATCAGATGTTGGAGAGAATTGCTGGATATTCCCATTATTATTTCCTTGATGGATATTCTGGTTATAACCAAATTGCAATTTACCCAAGGGATCAAGAGAAGACTTCCTTCACTTGTCCTTTTGGCATTTTTGCATATCGAGAATGCCGTTTGGACTTTGTTGTGCTCCAGCGACCTTCCAACGATGCATGGAAGCAATATTCTGGGGAATGAATGAAAGGATTATGGAGATCTTTATGGACAATTTCTCGGTGTTTAGAGATTTGTTTGATAATTGCTTGGAAAATCTGGATAGAGTTATGGAGAGATGTGAAGAAAAGAACCTTGTTCTCAATTGGGAGAAATGTCATTTCATGGTAGATGAGGGCATTGTTCTTGGACATAAGATATCCAAGGTTGGTATGGAAGTTGATAGAGCAAAGACGGAAGCTATAGAGAAGATGGCCACACCAATTTCAGTTAGAGAAGTGAGAGCTTTTCTTGGACATGCGGGATTTTACCGATGATTTATCAAAGATTTTTCTCTTATAGCAAAGCTGCTTACTAACTTGCTAGTAAAGGAAGTACCTTTCAACTTTAATGAGCCTTGTCTTAAGGCATTTGCTTTGTTGAAAAAAGCTCTTATCACAGTTCCAGTGATTTCATCTCCGGATTGAAATTTACCATTTGAGTTGATGTGTGACACAAGTGACATTGCTTTAGGATGTGTGCTTGGTCAAAAGAAGGAAGGGAAGCTTCATGTGATTTACTATGCTAGCAGGGTGTTGGCAGGTGCCCAACTCAATTACACAACAACTGAGAAGGAGTTGTTAGCGGTGGTCTATGCTTGTGACTAATTTTGTCCATAATTGCTTGGATCGAAGGTGATCATTTACACTGACCATGCTGCCTTGAAGTATTTGTTCTCTAAACAAGATGCTAAGCCTAGGCTTATGCGATGGATTTTTTTGCTACAAGAATTTGACTTGTCCATCAAGGATTAGAAAGGATCGGAGAATGTAGTAGCAGATCATCTATCTCGCATTGAGAAGAGTGATGGAATGGAGACACAAGTATGAATTCAAGAAGAGTTTCCGGATGAAACTTTGATGTCATTGAACAAGATGGATGTTCCTTAGTTTGCTGACATTGCCAACTACTTGGTAGGAGGAATTATTCTAAATGATTTGAGCTATCCTCAACGGAAAAAACTTCAATGGAATGCTCAATTCTACATTTGGGATTATCCTTATCTATTCGCGGTGCAATAATGGAGTGCTTAGATGGTGTATTGTCGATGATGAAGAGGAAATGTCTTAGCATAATGTCATAACACTCCATATTCAGGTCATTATGAAGTGACGAGAACGGCATCGAGAGTCTTTGAATGTAGGTTTTATTGGCCCAATATTTTTATAGATGTTAGGACATTTGTTGCTCAATGTGATCAATGTCAAAGAACCGGGAATATTTCCAAGAGGGATGAGATGCCATAATCTGGAATCCCTGGAGTTGAACTCTTTGATGTTTGGGGTTTAGATTTCATGGGACCATTTCCAACCTCCTATGGAAACAAGTACATTTTGGTAGGCGTTGATTATGTGTCTAAGTGAGTTGAGGCTTGGGCTTCACCGATGAATGATGCTAATGTAGTGATTTGCTTTATCAAAAAGCTCTTTTCAAGGTTTGGCATACCAAGGGTAATCATTAGTGATGGAGGTTCGCATTTTTGCAACCGACCATTTGAAGTTTTATTGAAACGGTATGGGGTAACTCACAAAGTTGCTACACCCTATCACCCTCAAACAAGTGGTCAGGTAGAACTCTCAAATCAGGAACTCAATAAGATTCTTGAGAAGACAGTGGGAGGAGCGAGAAAAGATTGGGCGAATAAACTTGATGATGCTTTGTGGGCATATAGGACGGCATTTCAAATGCCTATTGGTATGTCTCCATACACGCTTGTTTACGGAAAGGCATGTCACCTTCTGGTTGAACTTGAACACCATGCATTTTGGGTAATTAAGACCCTTAACTATGATTATAAAAAGGCCGGTGAGCGACGGGTGCTCTAACTAGAAGAGTTGAATGAAATAAGAGACATGGCATTTGAAAGTGCGCGCCTCTACAAAGAGAGTTCAAAGAAGAGACATGATGCTCATATTGTAAAGAAAGAGTTTAAAGATGGACAACAAGTTCTTCTTTATAACTCTCGCTTGAGACTCTTCCCGGGTAAACTCAAGTCCAAGTGGAGTTGTCCATTCAAGGTTGTGAAAGTTTTCCCATTTGGAGCACTTGACTTGGAAGGAAGAGATGGAGAATTGTTTAAGGTGAATGGACAAAAGTGTAAGATTTACCTTGGTGGCAAAGTTGAGTGGCATTTGGAGGTACAAGCCGTTACCTCCTCCATAAGCAATTGAGAATTTAAAAACATGTTAGTGTATATAGTAGATAATTTTTAGTTTTTAGAATTTGTGTCCTCTTTTACCTACAGAGATTAGAGTCTTACTTGCTCGACAAATCCCAATTGACATTTCCCTAATCATTCTTCGTAGAGCCAAAGAATCTTTAAGACTTGAGCGCAGTGAAATGAATTACTTGAAGCACTCAAGAGGAACATCAAAGATGGCTTATTACCGACGAATGAAAAGATTTGGATTTTGTCCTCAGTGCGGGAAATTAGAGCATGACGGAGAATGTAGCAAGAACACTACAAACTCACAGGATGAGCGTACCACGCTACTCCACCAAGACCCCATTAAGCTATACGCTGAAAAGGTCACTCGGCGAGGGAGTTCTGCATGGTACGCCATTGAGGAGTTATATGAATTGTGAATTTCGAAGTCGAAGTTGTGACCCATGAACTTGGGGCGTCTGGTTTTCAAGCTTTTCAGAAATATAGTGTAAATAAAAGCCAAAACAATTAGTGTAATTTCAATTTTTAGTTCTTTTTGAAGTTTGTATAGTATGCATGTTCTTATATTATGTTTGGTTGAAGTTTGTGTTTGCATGTTTGTACCTATTGTCTTGATGAATTTTGTGAGTTTCATGGTGTCCACTTGATTTGATGTTTTGGTTTGATTGATGAATTCCTGAGAAGTGCATGGCTAAGCTTGAGAGAAGAAGCTCAGGGAAGTTCGTAACACTAGGCACTCGTTTTGGGATCGACCGAAATGGTATGCAATATTTGAAGACTTTCTTGATGGGATTTGTAAGTTTTTGCATTGAACAAGGATGATTCTGGGCAAAATTGGACAAGCCATTGGATGCCAGGTTGAAACCCATCAGACGCCGGAAATGGTAAATCCAGATAGATTTTTCTCCTCAAGCAACCCGTCGAACGACGGGTTGGGACCATTGGATGCCGGAATCGTGCATTTTAGGTAGAAATTTTCCTTGAGCAACCCGTCAGACGACGGGTCGGGACCGTCGGATGATGAATTCGGGCATAATTTTTTCTTGATCAAAACCCGTTAGACGCTGGGATCAAGCCATCAGACGCCGGGTTCGGGGTTTTCGGGTAGATTTGTTTTTCCCAACTTTAAAACACCCAAACCTTCACACCCTCTCACTTTTCACTCAAAACAAATCCCCACTCTCTCATTCACACACAAACACTTCTTCCTCCACTCTAAAACCTCCACTCTACCCAAAACCCTTTCTCTACAAAAACCCAATCTTTCCAACTTACCCACTCTACCCAAAACCCTTTCTCTACAAAAACCCAATATTTCCAAATTACCCACTCAATCACAACACCCATTCCTTAATCCAACTTCCCCCACCACAAGAAAACACAAACACCCAACACCTAACTTTTGTTTCGTGTTTTGCTAGGTGTTTCAAGGTTCAACATGTCCGAAAAAGCAACTTCAAGACGTGGCTCACAACTACCAACTCATAAAAGGGACCGCCCAACTCATTCTCCTCCACCTATGTTCACGGACCCATACGATAGTTGCCCACCTATGCCACCCAACATCGCCGCCCAATATCAAGCTCCTTTTGCAATTTTTGAAGATTGGGAGGGAGAGAGGTATTCTCGATTCAAGGCTATACAAACTATAGGACATTTTAAGATAGATTGGGGTGATATGCATATCTTGGGTGTAGATGAACAATTGAGAACTGCTTTAAAACATTTTGGTTGGAAGTACTTTGTCGATAATGAGGTAAATGCATATGAGAGATTATCTTGTGAATTCTATTGCACGTATAAGGTTGCCACTGATTGTAGCTACTTCATGGCATGATTGTTTGACATTACATTTAAAGTGCATGTTGGAAACTTCAAACAGATTTTTGAACTACGAAAAGGGGGTAGTAATGTTTTTGATTTTAAGCCTGCTGAACTTGCTCATAGAGAATGGCTTGAGATTTCAGGTTTTGATAAGTATGAGAGTGGGTTAGCACCTAGTCAACTCATTAAGGAACTGCATATTACAATCTTGCATCATTTTATGAGTTTGACATTTAGTGGTCAACGCGAGGAGAGTAAAGTTTATCGTCCTCAATTGTATGCCATCCATTGCTTACGTAATAACATTCTATTCAATACTTGGCACATAATTTTAGATGTTTTTAACTACACTGTGACTGAGAAGCCTGCCCGGTTATACCTTGGTCATATTATTACTGGTCTTGCACAAGATTTCTTTCCTAGGAGATTTCCAGCATTCAAAGGGGGTCCTCCTGTAGCCCCAATCAAGATTAACATCCATAAGCTATACCTCAGCAAGCTAATTGAGAAGACCACTCACAACAGGAAGAAGGTTGTGACATACAAGGAGTGGGCTAAACGCTTGTCAGTCCAGCACCACCTCATGGAACCCATCCAACAACCAAGGCCTTCCGAGACTCAAGCACCGGTGGATGATTTTCTGACACAAATGCAGGCTATGCATTTACGGGTTCAATGCTTGGAAGAGGTAGCCGATACCAATGTGGCCAACTAGGAGAGAATATTTGAGTACAATGCTCGAATGGAGGCGGCGCAAACAGAACAATTTGCTTAACAACGTGCGCATGAAGAATGGATGCAAGTATGGGCTGCGAGCTTCGACGAGAACTTCCTACCACCTCCGAATTGACCTGGGAGCACTCCGTTTCCTTTTTCTTTTATTTTTGTTTTTCATTTGTCTATGTTCTTATGTGCTTGTATTTGTGTTGTTTTGTTGCTTTTGTGTGTAATATTTATGTTTTATATGTTTGTTTATTTCCTTTATTTCGTTGTGGAATATTTGTGTTCCTGTGATATTTATGTTTTTGTCTACGTGTTTTGAGATAAGTTTATTCATATCTTTGGTGATCTGGTACGGAAGTGTTCCGATTTTGAGCTCTTCAGGGTTAGATCTCCTTGATGCTTCTCAACGTATTGGATCATCTAGATAAAACTATCTCAAATTTGCTTTCTTTTTATATTTAGGTGCTTATTAGTATATTGTTTGTTCACTTTGAGGACAAAGTATCTTCTAAGTGTGGGGGAGGGTTCTATTATGGAATCCATTTTGTTTAGGTCCCATTTTCTTTAGGTCCTTGTTTAGTTTGTGTGTGCAAATTTAAGTCTTGGCATGAAATTTTCAAAATTTGACCCCCCTCAAACTTTTTTTAAGCTTGTTTTAGAAGATTGTCACATTCTTAGTTAGGAATTTAGCTAGAGCTCAATGATTAAGAATTGGTAGATTTCTCTAACTCGGTTGTTTAGGTTGGTAGTCTAGCTATGTAGATTAGACTAGAGGGTTTATGTGTGAACCTTGTGAGGAAAATTAAGCCGAAGGAGGAGACAATAGTCTTCAATTATTCATGAGGGGCATTCTTGAGTCTGGGTGATTGAGGTATCCTGCTAATACTTGTTGTCGTCTTGGTTGCATAGGAGCAAAGTGTAGGGGGCATACTTTTTCCTTGACATTGAGCCTTGTACTTCTTAGACATTATTTTGACCATTTAAGCTTAACTTGTTGTTGATTATCCTAGCCTAACCAAACTTAGCCTTTATTTCATCATTTCCCTTACCTTTGACTATCAAATTCTTGGACATGTTAGGGATGATGTAATTCAGGTTTAGTGGGTAGGTTGGTGTGAATATGGTTTAAATTTTTGGGACTTTGGTTATTAGAGTGGCTAAAATTGCGAAGCCTAGTGTTATGTGTTATCATTTGTACTTTTGTGTATATAAATGTATTATAAAAAAATGCAAAATAAAAAAAAGGTTAAAAAGAAAGAAAAGAAAAAAAAGTGAAAAGCAAGAGAAAAAGAAAAAAAGAGGGTGATTTAAATTTGGCAAGTGTAGTGCTTCGCAGTAATTAGAATTTGGGGGAAATTGGGAAATTTGAGTGAATTGTGCTTGGTGAGAATGTTTAGAATAGACGAGTGATTAGTTTTTGTAAAGCATGTCCTCGAATTTGGTAGTTGAGCTACTACATGATACCATCTCCTATATACCTTTGCCCAGTTACTACCCTTTTGTTATATTTGTCCCTCGATCATTAGCAATTATGCGACCTTGAGATGCAATTTAGTAGGACGTAGGATGCTTTGAAATATACTGGCCAATTATGCGAGAGATAGGTAGTTGACCACTTACAAATTGAGTGAGAAACTTTTTGAATCCTTGTGAGTTTAACCTTCTAGTGTCTTTTACGTAGTTTTAACACTTTTCTAAACAATTGAGTAGGAGACGTTTACTATTTCTAGTCTTGATGTTTTGGTTGATGAACTAGCTTCGATTGGGGTGATCTTATGATTTGAGCTTGGATATTTTGAGGGGAGTTAAGTGGAGAATTTGACATGCCAAGTCTTTTGTTTGCTTGATTGTTTTTCTTGTCTTTGTTGTGGTTTTGTGTTTTGAGTCTTTTTGTTTTTGCTTGAGCATTGCTTGAGGACAAGCAATGATTCAAGTGTGGGGGTGTGATGAGTGTGAAAACACTCATCTTTTGTATGTGTTTTTAGAGTCTTTTTGCCTTTGTTTCTTTTGATAGTGTTGGAAATGCATGGTATTAGTGTGAATATCGTACATTGTCCACTATCGTCATGCATAGTTTTCGAATTTGAAATGCATAGTTTTATTGTGTTTTCCTTGGTTCCGTAGGTTTTAGAGTTCTAAATGAAGGTTTCGAATGCGCCATGCTTCATCGAACACAATCGGGCCTGCTAGGAAGGAAGGACAAACAACTATGGGCTGTGGGCTTTTGATGGGGATTGACCTCTGGTGACTAAGACAGCGATAACTTTCGCATAAGGTGTCCAATGGAGGCAAGTGAGGTGGCGTTGAAAAGAAGACATCCAAGGCTACAACTTCGTCTCTCAGGGTCTTTGTCTATGTTGGAGTCTAAGAGGGTCAAAAACTATGTTCAAAGTCGGAGTCCAAATCAGGCAATTTTCCACCCGAGTGGGCCGAATTTGGAGGCAAAATTTGGGCTCAAAATGAGTTCCTTGGTCCAAATTCCATAGCTGCTACTTGAGGAAGAAGGAAGAGAATTGAGAAGACTAAAGACAAGTTAGATATTTGCATGGAGTTAATTAGATTAAACTCAACTTTAACTTTTAATTCCACTTACTTTCATTTGTAAGAAAAACTTGAAGATTTGCTTGAGAGCTTTGAAGAAGGAAAAACTTGAAGAACACTCCTTGAGTTTTCTCTCCTCTTAACTCTTTCATTATTTTCATGCTTGTTTTACTTATGTTAAATAAAATGTTAGGTTTGTTAATAGCTATGTGTGAGTATTTATTTTGTGGGATTGGTGCTTATATGCTTTCTAAGTAGCTAATGATCTAAAGGGGGAGATTTAATGCTTATTATTGTGTTCTAATCAATAACCTTAATGCTTGGTTTTGTTTGATCACCATAGCCATGATTATGTTTGATTTAAATGTCTGAGAGGAATTGAGATTGAATGATTGGATTGATTAGATGATTAATGATCTTTTGATGAGAGATCTCATGAGAAATTAGTTATCCAAAGGGTTATGCATATAATTGGTAATTGATATGACAAAATGAGTTTTTGGAGGCGAGAGCACATCTAATTCATTAAAATCGTGTTAAGAATCAATTTAGACGATTTATTGCGAGAGCATGAATATGTTGCCTTAGAAACACTCGGATCACAATTGAACTTTGTAACCCCCTTGTATCATTATGTTATTTGGATTGTTATAAGTACCAAGCCCATTTTGCTTAATTTGTTAGAATCGTTATAATTCGTAATCGTGACTTGTGCCTTTGATTGAAGTGATTAAATTGTGACATGTGCTTTTGATTGAAGTGTATATTGTGTTTTTGGAAATTATTAGTGTCTCTCGTAGTTAGGTGTCAATTAGTTATACTTAGAGTTAAGAATCATCATCAACAATATCCAAGCCATAGTCCTAAACTAGTAGTCAAGTCAAGTTAGCGGCCTATAACCAAGTCCTTGTGGGATGACATTCCTGTACTTATCTTTATTGCAAGGAAGGAGACACGCAAAAATCCTTCTCGTCATTAGCGATCATAGAAAATGGGTGAAATTGGGGTGTGCTAGATTGAATTATCTTTAGTGAGGATGTTTAGAATAGACTAGTGACTAGTGTGCTTTTATAACATGTCCTCAGAGTGGGTTGTTTAGCTACTATCCAAAAATTTTATCTCACCTTTACCTAAGCTCCATTACAACCTGATATGAAGCCTCCTCCTGATCATGAGCGACCATTTGACTTTGAGATATTGTTGAGTAGGACGTAGGATACTTTAAAAGACATCGGCCACTTATGCGAGTGATAGGAAGTTGACCACTTATAAATTGAGTGTGAAAAATTTCCAAATCCTTGAGAGTTCAAACCTTCTTGTGTCTTTTATATAGTGTTAACACTTGGTTAAAGAATTAAGTATGAGGTTTTTGCCAGTTCTTACTCTTTGTGTTTTGGTTTATGAACTAGCTAAGTATGGGTGATCTTTTAATGTGAGCTTGAGGTTTTGAGGGGAGTTAAACTGAGAATTCTTCATGCCAAGTCTTTTCCTTTTCTTGTTTTGTGTTGTCCTGTCTTGTTTTATTTTATTTTGTGATGATTGTTTTAGTTTGTTATGCTTGAGCATTACTTGAGGACAAGCAATGATTCAAGTGTGGGGGTGTGTTGAGTGTGAAAACACTCATCTTTTGTTTATGTTTCTAGAGTCATTTTTTTCTTTGTTTCTAGTGTTATTGTTTGATATGCATGGTTATAGTTCTTATATCGTGTATTGTCTGTTTTTGTGATGTCTTTTGATTCTTATTATGTTTTCTTTGTTTTAGAAGGTTATGGTATGCTAAATGGAGTATGTGTATGGACCTTGGATCGTCGAACACAATTAGGCTTGCTGGGGAGGAAGGACATTTTGACCATGGACCTCGGACACTTGACAGAGACTGACCTCTTGCGACTAAAAGGGCGATAACTTTCGCATCCAAAATCCAATGGAGGAGAGTGAGATGGCTATGGAAAGAAGACATCCAGGGCTATAACGTTGTCTCTCATAAGCTTCGCCCAATTTGGAGTCTAAGAAGGCCAAATATCGAGTTAAAAGTCAGGGTCCAATTCTGGCGAAAATTCCTACGAGTGGGCCAAACTTGAAGGCTGATTTTGGGCCCAAGATTGGCTTCTTGAACCAATTTCGTGGCTGCCATTTGAAGAGGAGAAATGAGAGTTTTAGGTGCATTTTAACTCTTATGAAGGGACAATGAGATATTAGGAGGGGACAACTTTGTATTATATGATACTTTAGACATACTTTACACTTTCACTTTTGTTTCCACCATCTTCCATTATTGTTGATCTTGGAGAAGAACTTGGAGAAAGAAGAGGAGAACTTAGAAGAAGAAGATCATCAAGGAAGCTTACTCTCTCCATTTCTCTTAGATCTATTTTATGATTTTGGTTTGAACTAGTCAAGGTACTTTTCTTATTTTGTAATCAATACTTTATTTCTCTTTTGCTAGTTAAGTTGATTTTATGTTTCTACTTTCATCTTCTTGTTAATCATGAGTTTGATCTTTGGATGAATTTGTGAGTTCATGAATCAAGAGTGACAACCTTGACTCAGTTCATAAATCTAATCCGATTATTGTGAATTGATATCGTTGATTTGATCTAGGATTGACAACCCTATGTTAATTGATGATATTAAAACTTATTAGCTTTAGAATCATCACCCAATCAAGTTACTGAATTTGCTTAACTTAAGAGATTTAAGGATCAATAATCCAGTACTTAGCAAAACAAATTCACTAGTCCTGTGGAGACGATCCTACATATCACTATATTACTTGTGCGACCGTGTTCTCTTGCACATATTTGTAAGTCGAGTTTGGACGCATCATGTGACATGGAGTTTAGCTTCTAACAACAAGTTTAAATATTGAGGGGATGCTTCATCCGTTGCGCATGACTCAAACACTTCAACCAAAAACATAGGTCACACACAGAATAGACTCGATCACATGCGTATGATAGAGTAAAATAGGGTAACAAACATAACAAAAGCACAATGACTCACGAATAAAACACAAATGATACACCCCTACACTTAGCAAACACATTGTCCTCAATGTGTGAAGGGAAACATGACAACATAGAAGAGATATATGACTGATAAGAAACAAAGAGTGCACATGACACAAAGGAAGGGGATAACTTGGGATCTGTCAGATGGGGAAGGTAGCAGTGGTGGAGAGAAATGAGAGCACAGCCAATCCTAGTTAGCTTGATTTGCAGCTGCATGATGTGCTAGTTCCTCCTAGATCTCTACCAAGCATAGGTTCACAATTGCATTGAGCTTATGTTGTAATGCCCAATTGGTAGCATAAGCGGTCATGAGCTCCTGGACATTGATCTCCAACTATCCTACTAGGGTAGCCAGTTTGTTCAGCTCCACATAGTGTTCGGGAACTGGGAAGTCATGCTTCTTGTGCAAGCTATCCTTGACTACCTTGCAATCCTTCTACTCGATGGGTGTATAAGTAGTCTGGCAGTTATTCAAAACCCTTGAGAGGAGGCCCTAGTCTGCCAGATGGCTGCATGTGATCTCTAAACATGATTGACCCTCCTCTACTACAAACCTGTCTATAGAGAAATGTATTGCAAGGAAAACAATGATATGATCAAGGTAAAAATGTAGCAGGTGTTTGGTTCATAAAAACTGGCCAATGATCAATGCAAATGTGGCATAAGGCTGCTAATAGTGCATATAATGAAATGCACAGAATTGGGTCTTATTAACCTTGTTGTCCTCACCCTGACTGTTGAAATCTACACACATAAACCTATATAAGACACTCATATGCAGCTTCTTAAGGAGCTTCTTAAGGAGCATAATGGGGGATTGGGACTTGAAGCAGGAGAACCCAGCCACAATATTCCATTTTGCATGACCTGAGTCCAAGTACACAAAGTCAATGGATCCACCCCACCCTTTATTCTGATCAGCAACTATTTAGGTACCCTGATCGATTGATCAAACAAGCGAGCACTAAAAGATGCATGGTTTTTTGGGAAAGTCTACGTGTAGTAAAATTCCAAACATAAGTCACTCTAAATTGATATAGCATTGTTCGCAAAAAATTCCCAACCTAATATTTTTAGAAACTCATGCAGCTTATCGGGAATGCTTAAGGTTTCTATATTGTGCCAATGAATATAATAGTAAGATAGAGAGCTTAAGGAAGAGCATTATTCGTACCTTTGCCCCTCCCATTCATTGTAAATAGTGAAGGGGGCACGATACCTATCTCAGATGTTAATCCATGGTGGAGTTGGTGGCAGTGGTGGGTTTTGTTGCTGTTTTGTGGTGTCGGAAGAGGATGCCTCAACTACTCAGGTAGAGGTTCATTTGGGAGGCATTAGTTCTTAGGAAAGATGGCTGAGAGGTTAGGAGGAGTTCTTGGGGTCGTCTGGGATGTCAGAGACTAGCTATATAAAACAACATATAGCAGAGGTAGGGAGGGGTTTCGCGGTGGAATTTTGATTAGGGTTAGGGGAGAATTGGGAACAAAGAAGGGTCCCTAGTTTGCCCCTTTTTTGTGTAGAATCAAGATCACCACCGATTGCTACTCTAGTAGCAATCACTTAGTCCGAGCAATATGATTCCAGATTACTCTTGTTAGTGACCATTACCCTAGTAGCAATTGCTTGGTCTGATAGGGTGAATTGCTCGGGTGCTTGACATTCGAATACATCAAGAAGTGGAATATTGATGTGGAGATTCTTGAATAGTTCTAAGAACTTTTGATAGCTTGGATGAGATGCTTGCTTGTTCACTCTTTGAGAAAAAGATGGTGGAGGATATCTTATTTCTTGTGCTAACTTGGTAGACTCCATCGTGGATTTGTTTTTCTCCGCTGCTATAGGAATCACCCATAGCTCTTCTTCCTCTTTACTTACTGGCTCTACTAGAGATTTTGCTGATGAGTTTGCTACATTCTTTCTCAAATCTAGCCTACTTCTGGTTGTGATTGCCTTTCAGTGCTTCTGCTTGGTAGGAGGAGCTTCAATATTGCTTAGAAGTGTGCCCAATTGCCTTGCATTCAGCAGAGATATTAGTTGGCTGATTTGTATATCCAAATTTCTAATCGTGGCTTCATGACTGAGTACCTACTTTCTCAATTCATCCTCACTCCTATGGTCTTGTTGGGGTGGTGCTTGTTGTTACCACTTCTATTACTATGGCTAAAATTGATATGGCAGGGGACCTTGAGCATTGCCACTAGCCATAAAAGGTTTTTATTATTGAGGTACCTACTGACTTACATTATTTTTCCACGAAAAATTTGCATGATTTCTCTAACCTGGATTATATGTAGCAGAATATGGATCATTGTTCCTATTTGTATTATCCACATAATTAACAATTTCAGCAACAAAAGAGTAGTTATCAGTAACATGAGGTCCAGTGCAGATTTTGCAAACCTGAGTAGGTGGTACAGATGGTGGGGTAAATATGGACTAGACTACCTGTGTAAGAGCTGCCATTTATGCTTG
>SOPF01031814.1:0-31855 GCA_012979155.1 Hypericum perforatum
TCTCTCTCTCTCTCTCTCTCTCTCTCTCTCTCTCTCTCTCTCTCTCTATACTGTGTAATATCTTCTTAATGGTCAATACTTAAATACACGTGCACCAAATGTTCGTCCAGCAGCAGCCAGTAGATTGGACGGTCAACTGGTAAAGGTGAGGAATATATTGGGTCCGAGGTGAAATTGTTATTTTGAATTATTTGTATTGAAATAGTTGATAGCTAAAAATTTCGGTTCAAAAAATAATAAGATTTGATTACGATACTGGCCCATTATTTATAAAGTCCGTATTTATTATAATATCATGTCTGGTTATTGATATTGATAATTTTCATGTTTTAACATTCAAAAATATTATCGCATATTTTTTCACTTCAAATTATTTAGAATTGACTTCATCTTCGTCTAATCCAACCCCTGAAACATGCTGAAATAAATCGAGGCGCATTAAATGTTGCTTCTACTTAAGAAGTAATGATTATAGTTTTGACGGTAAATCAGACCGCGTATTAATTAGTAGGACCCAACGGAACTTAATAATTGAGCCATTTTATGCGCGTGTTTTTTTGAACATACTCACAAGTTGGCCTATTTTGATGGATCTGCCGCGTGGAAAGGTGCTAACTTGTGTATAGCCGGATAGCTACTTCTCAATCTGTAAAACGTGATTTTTTAGAATATAATAATGGGAACTATTATAATCTGTTGACTGAAAAAAATAATGCAAATAGAAATAAATTAAAATTGTATGGAATAAATTATAGTTTATAATTATATGGTACTGATTGGAAATACAAATATAGTCGTTGACAAGAAAGTAGAACCCAATGCAACTGACCATTCAAATCCAGAATAGAAAGCCCAACCTCAGCCAGAATATGGGGCCTTACTTATTGGGCTTACGCGGTGCTGGAAGTTGGGCTTTATTTCTGAAGTTTGACCCAATTAAAATTCTGATTAATCAGTAGATGCATATGAATGTTTTTTGATTTTCAAGAAACAAAAATCTATTCGTTATTGAGTTTTGTTCCGATCATTCTGGACGACACTTCGGGGGCAGAGATCGCAGAGAGAATGAAAGAATAGTCCCATTAATCAGGTCAACGGTGTACACCAATCGAAGAAGGCAAGTACAAAACAAATAATTGGCTTGCCAATTTTTTTTTAGAAGCATAAACTATTTACTATATCTAACTGGTAATAATGTTGAGAAGCAAAACTCTTGTCTGGATCAAACGCCTGAACATGTTTTGAACCTCTACTTCGAGATCTCTAACGGCTATTTCCACTGCCTCCAATCTCTTACGAGCGCTGTGAACCGCTGTCCCGTCACAAAGATCATGCACGGTGCCGTTTCCACGCAAAACAAAAAACTTTGACTTTAGCGAGTGCCCTTTGACTGATTTTTGGTCCAGCCAGGGAATTGATACTAAAGACAGCAACGACCCGACAATGGAGATGGTGGTGAGCCGAACTTGTCTCAGCACTTCCTCGACGATGACAAGGTTCCCGTCTGTGGGTGCCACGTCGGATGAGATCAAGGGCTTGCTCTTTAACGACCGGAGGCATTTCGCTGTCTCCTTCTTCAGCTTCTTTCTGTATGCGACGTATGCTTCGATCATGGACGGGACGCTTGCCTCCTTGAGACTGGTCGTTCTCCTAAGGGTGGATTGTAGGCACCGGATGTGGTCTCTGACAAGTAGTATTACGTCTTTAGACATCCCACAAATGTCTAACATTCTTAGGGACGCCTCCGCGACCTCATGAACCCACCTCTCTTGCTTATGGTTGATGATGAATTGACGAATATCCGCGGAGTGAAGTAGGTCATTGGCCGAGTTGTGCATGTCTCTGAGGGCTCCGAAACTTGGGAGCGACATTTTGCACCTTAAAATTGTATTTTGTTATGATCAGGTCTGCTATACTGACAGTACACTAACACGTACGTAGTTTTTATAGGAAAGGGTTCGCCAAAGGCAGCTTTAAATCTTGTGTTTAAGACTTGGGATCATAAGCGACAGGGACATTGTAGTAAACAATTGTTTTATTTTCGTGGTACGGACTTTGGAGTGTAATTAACAGCTGGGAGGGGACCAAGTATGTCTGAACGAAGCTTCCATTTTGAGATATAGCTGTAAGATTGGTTTCCAGCTGTTGAGATTACATGTGCGGCGCTGGTGATTTTGACCTATTTTTTAAGTCGTTCATGCACGAGAGAAGGTAGGTGCCAACCTGTTTAGAAGGCAGACAAAATGTTGAAATTAATTGAAAGAATAGTTTTTTAAGGTGTAATTTGGCAGATGAGCGTAACTACTGTTGATCTTGTTTTGTTTTTATGTGGATGCAAATGCAATTCAGGCTCCATAATTAGACACACCAAAAAATAATAATTACGAGACTGGGATTCAGGCGTTGAGGAGAGAAACTTCGGAGAAGAAGTCATGAAGGTTCCCGTGTAGATTCTCTTCCAAACATCCAATTCTAGATTTCTTTGGCATTCGTATGTCGAAAGATTAACCTTGTTTTGATAAGTTAACAACACATCCACCTGGATCAAGTTGAATGGTTCCAATGTACTTGGACTATTTAAAAGCCAACTGAATGGGCCTATCCTTATTTCGAAATTGTAGACCTCTAGCCTAAAGCAAAGGCCCATAAACCAGCCCAACTGCCCGTTACGAGGTGTACTTTATTATCGCCCTCTAGATAGGCACCGTCAGTTTTTTCCAATTTATTTTTTTCTCTCGAAATTACGTATTAAGTCAACTATTTATGTATCATACTACCTTAAATGCACAAAAAAAATTATTACCAAATTTAAAACAATAAAAAACCGACCACTTAAACAAAATAACTGTTATCTTATCTAGTCCTAAACTATTACATAATGCTAGTGGAGAACATACATATCTACTGCAAAAAAATGTTCTACCACTTATCGGAAGAAAAAAAAAAGTACACCGACGCTCCTCACTATGTAATCCGTACACACACATGGATCTGAATAATTTGAACAAACGTGTACGATTTAATCAAAAAGTATTTTCTGAACTGGTCAAGTTCAGAGATAAATTAACAAACATATAGTTGAAGTTCAAATTCTATATCAACTTATATTTGAGTCGGCAAACCTACCCACTTTAACCTATATTGATTTCAACTAAAGGTTTTGGATTCATGTTATAGTTAAATATTGTTTTCGTCGGTGTCAAAGTACTTGAGCCAAATAGTAGTAGTCTCACGGGCAAAAGCAGGTACGAAAAAGTAGCGTGGAAATTTTCCACGGTCGTTGCATGCAATTTTGTCAATAATGTACCGTTTATGAGAATCCATTCAGGCGAACTTAGAATATCATCGATCAAACCATGCCATTGGGCTGGTTAGTATGCTAGGGTTTTGTAATTTTGGAGAACATTATAAAGTGATAAGATGGAGAAAGGAATGTTTGCCCACTTTTTTTTTTTTGGTGATAAAATGTTTGCCCACTTTTAAAGCAACACAATTGATGTTGAAAATTCTAAATGAGGGTGGGTTCTATGTATGTTTCAACTCTCAAAGTCCACTATATTTTGAATTTCTTAGTTTATGAGGCACCCACCCTAGCTAGGCTAGGCCTACCTAGACCTTTGCTCCTAACCCACCACCTTCCTACCCTTTTTTAAAGTTAATCTGCACTAGGGTTACTCATATTTATAAATATTTTTTTATATCTTTAATTTAAAATTTTAACAAGATGTGACAATTTTAATATATGAGACATTTAAACGAATTTTGACTTTTTGATTAAATGAGAGATCATAATACATATCATAGGATTAATCCACCTGTTCCTAATTTCTTTCTCCATGATTATGAATTTATGATTTGTCATTTTATTATTCCAAGAACCGCCGGTCATTACATAGTCCATAGATGTAGAAAGGGATGTGAATAGATGCCTATCATGATTTTTTTGTAGATAGACAGCTATCGCAAATTGATGGTTCATACACCACTTTTTGTCTGTGACAAATTAACCTAATATTCTTGCAACGAGGGATAGGAGACGGAGGGCGTCCAAAAGAACTGTCATTTTCTTTGTGGATTGATCCTAGCCAGAGACGTCTTACACGCAAGACTAAACAATTTAGTTGCCCATGTAGGAAAGAAACTTAATAAAGGGCTATTTATGAATATATTTTAGTTGAACATTAATAAACTCTACTTATAAGAAACATATATTTATTAACAGGGCGTAAACCAGACTTGCGAATTATAAAATAATTAAAATTGTAGGTGAATGATACTCTTTGGCATCAAGGTTCATAGAATTGACAAAGTGAAACATGTGCACGTCTTTGACTAATTCAATAAAGGAGTAGTTGAAAAGATGATACTTACCCTCCATACCTTCAGCCTTGTAAGACTGCCCCGTAGCAGGGTGCGTCAGCCCTCATGGCCCACGTGGACCAATTATGTTCGGGGTGCATCTATTATGGTCTGACAAGCCTGTGCCACGTTGACGCCATTGCATAGCACGGTTTGATTAGTTAACGTGGATTTTTTTTGTTATGCTTTTTTAAATAATACATAATTTTAAAAATTTTAAAATATTCTCCATATGATTTTGCATCAATTTGTTTGGATAATTTTATAATATATTTTAAATAATTTTATAAAATTATTTGCATCCAATTAATCAATTGATGTGGTCTAAAAATTTCGTAAATTTTTTGCGACAAAAAATCATTTCAAAATATTATAAATACAGACCATTCTCATTTTATTTTTCCTTACTAGTTCACAAACACTCCTCTTGTATTTCTATAATTCTCTGTAGTATATTTTTCTAGATATAGATCTCAATCAGTTTCGTCAAGATGATGATTGTACCGATCTTAGGTACTTTAATCTTCTAATCCTATAGTTTATTATCAATTTAGTAAAAAATATTAAAATTTCTTATTTATTCCAGAACTCACCAAATAACCAACCAAATTTTACTCAAAATCCACTACAGCCAAAACATAATTTTTTTCGATACCAACCAAATTTTACTCAGAACTCCCAAAAAATCACAACCAAATAATCTTCAATACCTCCCAAGATATTTCACAATTTTTTCCATAACTAACCACCATTATACCAATTATATAATCTTCAAAATCCATGAAGACCTCAACAATCAAATTTTTGGTTAAGTTAACCAAAGCCTTAACAACATTCTCACCGTTTGTAAGGCAATGTGTCGCCAGAGAAAAATGATGGAAAGCTACATCAAAAATATGAAATCTTAAAGAAGATATTATTTTAATGTCTGCCTATAATCAGAATATCTAATATGTCATACTTAGCAAAGATCTTTAGGTAGATTGAGACATACTTAACTTTGAATCAAAAAATTGTTCGAACAATCTCAAAAAAGAAATACTCTCGCGATTAACAAAAGAAATACCATGTAAATAAACATTCGTGCTAAATGACTTAATCAATCACTCGATAGGTAGATTGAGACACACAATAAGGCAAAATGACACCATAAGAATGAACATATTTATTCAAATTTTGTGGCACAAGCTCAACAATTATATTTTGATAGGCACAATAAAAATTAGATGATCTCGATGTATTTATTGAAGTTATGTACAAACAGCCTTAATAGAATCCTAAATTACAAAGTTTCATATTTATCCCTCCGAAAGAGTCACAAGGTGTAGAGAGTGATAAAAACTATAAACAAACACGAATCACTAAAGAGGAGAATTCAATATATGTCAACCCTCCTAATTCGATGAGCCAACTATAAAAAATGCCACGACCGAGATACTACCAAAACATAGAGAACATTTAAAAGAAAGAGAAAAACTACTCTAAGCGATGATTTGTTAAATACAAGACTTGACGTGGACTGCTGTAACAGGAGCATATATTTTGAAAAGCAATGATATTTCTATTAAAAATAGTGTTCATATTTCTTTGAATTTATTCTTTACAGATTTTTTCGATATTTTTATATTCTTAAATTCTATTTAAAGAATTAACTCGATGTCATAGACAAAAGAAAAGTTGGATGCAAAGATGAAGTTGAAGTGTGGATAGTCTAGAAGTACACTTAAGATGAGAAAAGGAACGGAGGCGATGGAATCTTTGTACTAGGTGACAGGAACCTTTTCGAGAACCTGGGAAGTCCAACTAATAATCGGCTGTTTTTTAATATACGTGAATTAGTATGTAAAATCTTATAAAATGTCGGATTTATACGGTCGCCAGTTAAGATAAATCGATCTAACTCGATCCACAGGACAAGTTAGATTTGTAACTTTGTTGGTGGAAACAGTAATTTTCAAAAAGTATGACGTTGGCAGATGTAGAACCTAAAACGATAGGGGATGCATGGCCAATTTACTAGCTTTAGTCCGTGAAACACTTGGAAAAAAACTCGAATATTGATGCAGACGTTGCAAGTTTGGCGAAAATATCAAGCCGATGACGTGCTATGACCCAAAACCAAAAGAATAGAATCGAGTTTGACCGAACTATAAAACAAAATATTCTAGTAATTTGTGACCAAATGAGTCTATTAGGCCAAAGCTCGCCCCTCACGTGATTAGGCCTACCGGTCAGGTAAATTCAGAAGATCTCCCCTCATAATTAATTATTTTTATTTTTTAGAAATAATGTATCATTTTCTTATTGAAATTCGACAAAAAAATTACACCAAAATACAACACTTGTTATTTTGCTGCTCATGTTCAAACTCGTAAGAGTTATTTATGAAGACATCGTGTTTCAAGAATTTTCGGGGCATCCTTGTGAATTTTCCAGACCTGGAAACCCAGATATCGTGCCAATTTTAGAATAGTTAGTTGGGATTTCAATCTTTCATAGAAGTTTGGATTTATTACAAACAAAACTTTGTCGGCTCGTAACTAAAGCAAACAACCTCTTTCCAGAAAAGTAAGTAAAGCAAAACGCTTTATCCCTTCTAACGAGCCACGTGTCACTAGAGGATTCAACTTGTGACTAGACCCTGTTATCCCGTTCGTTTCCTACAAGGTCTATATATGGAGTTGAATCCCAACCTTAACTTAATTCCCTACCTAGTATCTGGTCTTGTTCCTTCACTTGGGTTAAAAAAGACATACATAATACAAGAGAGAGAAAGAGAGAGAGAAACAAAAAGAATATTAATAAGTAGGGGGCCTATCACAAGGCAAAGAGCGGCGGCTATGGGGGAGGAGAATATTGAAGCAGTGAAGTCATCAAGGTTCAAGAGGGTATGCGTCTTTTGTGGAAGCAGCACCGGTAAAAGAGATTGTTACCGTGACGCTGCTCTTCAGCTTGGCCAAGAGCTGGTAATTACTACTTTTTATCACTTATCAAAAAAGAAATTAGCACTTTTTATACGAGGATCTTACTTATTTAAGATTGTAAAAGTTGAACCCAAAATCTTCTTGAGGGAATTCAGATATTTTGCTATTTGGGGAACTCTCAATAATTAGTATTCAATTGTACTGAGGCCCATAAATATTTCTAATTTTTTTTTGTTCTTTTTATTCTTCAATTTCAAGTACAAATTTTCTATTTTAATTTCATTAAGGTGTCGAGGAAGTTGGGCTTGGTTTATGGAGGAGGCAGCGTCGGGTTGATGGGCTTAGTGTCTCAAGAGGTACATCGTGGAGGAGGACATGTTCTTGGGTACGTATAGATTTTGCAAGAATTTGGCTGATCATCCTTATCATCCGCAAATGTTTTTCTTTCTCGTTACAGATGTTATGAATATTAATTATCTTTCCATTACGATGGTACGAACTATAATATTTCATTCTCCCCTAAAATTTTTCCTCTTATTCCCCAGAATAATTCCGAAAACTCTGATGAACAAGGAGGTGAGTACAGTCAGCGAGCAAAACATTATATTTAATACGTTAATTAATTATATGCTTTGTGCTAATTGATTTTGGCTTGGGATTAAATAGATAACTGGAGAAACGGTCGGTGAGGTCCGACCGGTAGCGGACATGCACCAACGAAAAGCTGAGATGGCCCGCCATTCTGACTGTTTTATTGCTTTACCAGGTTGCTCACTTGGGCATCTCTCTTCCACTTTCCTTCAATTATCAACCTCTCAGATTATTAATAATAATAATATAATGTGGTCTGATGTATTTTGGTGCATATTTTATCGTTGACTAGGTGGTTATGGAACTCTGGAGGAGTTATTGGAAGTCATAACATGGGCCCAGCTTGGCATCCACGACAAACCTGTAATTCCACATCAAGAAACTCTAAATCTTATAATCTGGATAATTCATAGTTATTTGTCTAACCCTGGTACCCGATTATTCCTTTAAATAATAGCAGTCAAGTTTAAAGCCAAGTTAATTAATTATTATCATAATAACGATAGGTGGGCTTGCTTAACGTGGATGGCTACTACGACTTCCTACTCACTTTCATTGACAAGGCCGTGGACGATGGATTCATCATGCCCTCTCAGCGTAGCATCATCGTCTCCGCCCCTAACGCGAGAGATCTCGTCCAGAAGCTCGAGGTTAGAAGACGATCCTCGCAATAATTTTTTTTCTATTCATAATATTTTGCACGTAACCAAAAATATTGAGATGGATTGGAACAGGAATACGTGCCGAATCATGATGGGGTTGCTCTAAAGGCCAAGTGGGAGGCGGAGCAAGTAGAGTTCAATGTTTCCTTTCACGCCGAGATTGCTCGTTGATTGGCCGACAGAAACGGAACCTAGGCTTGATATATAGTCTTGTTGTTTTTCTTTCCAGTGTTAGTTTTATTGGACAATATCTAAATTAAGTAACAAAGGAGAGCTGCTTTACAAAAAGACTGTACCGTACCTAGTGGCCACAAATAGCTACAATTATCTGAGCAGGCTCTCCTTTTTTTATTTAGGAAACATGAATCTGTCCGTGACTGTTTAGGCAGCTTTTATCTAATTATGGGAAGAAAGCACGAAGTGCTTTGTTCTCTCTAATGTATTGCAGTGTGTAAAAAACCCCGAAAAAACAAATGAAAATTGTTTAGCAGTTTTGCTTTGTTCTTTCTCTTATTTTGTGCTCTGAGAGTTAATGTAAATATTTCAAAATTTTCTTTTAAGTTTGTAAAATTTGATCACAAATTGTCAAAATTCAAAATTTTTATTAATTGAATCAACTATTATTATTTCTCTCTCTTATTCTGCATGCATCAATTCTGCCTTCTTGTGCTTCGTGTTGCTGGCGTGCGAGTTGATCGTTCTAAGGTAGCTCTCATCAGCAACCGTCCAAGTCGTTGTGAACCCCACAGAAATAGTGACCACTGTGGCCATGGAAAGCCTTCGATCAATTGCTTACCATACATTATCCTGTACCTTCTTTGTGTCTCAATTGTCTTCCTGTCATTATTTTACATACTTGTCCATTCGTAGATAAATGTTGTATGGATTTTCAAGATAAAGAGAAATTAACTCGTAACTGAATTCTATTGCCTAAAAGTAATTATAGTTAGCGAAATCATGCAAAAGGAGTAAGAAGTATATTGGTTCAATCAATCCGAATAATTTACGACGAGTTAGTATATATGAATTCTATTAGTTTAATAGATGTTCGATGAATTCTGTTAGTTTTATGACAAAATCTGTGAAACATTTCCCCCAATAATTTAAATATATATATCAGACCGACGTATGCGTCAAAAGAGATAAGAATATATTAAAGTATCAACTAGACAAGACCCTGTAAAGAGAAAAATGGGGAAATGTAACAATTTTAGGAAACAAAAGAAAAGAACATGAATTTCACCAAAAAAAGAAAAGAACATGAAAGCTCTTGTTTCACAAGATAGAATTGGATGGGAATGGATAAGATTAATGTGGGTTCTTTAGTTCCAGCTAATACGATGGTCCTTCCCTCACTCCGCAATCGACACCGTCTAGTGGGCCTATTGGGCCAATCGAAGACGTACTCCATTAGGTACAACCTCCTTAGTGGCGTGGTACTCATCTCATATGGTGTACGGACCAAGGCTGTTACCACTCATTAATTAGCCCTCATTTCCAACTTGTCCACTACTTTTTACGTACTTTTTAGGACGTTCGAAACGTTGCAACAAAATTTTACAATAAAGAATTGAGAGCAAGAAAAGAATTCGAGTATATATATATATATTCAAGACGTTCAAGCAAAAATATTTAGACGTGGATGATCATTACTTCTTTTTGTATAGTGGAACATAATTCATTCAACTTGGAGAGCTAGTCATGTCAAAAAGTCTATTTTGGTGTGAAAGGAATGTTCCCACACATTTGGATTTTCACTTGGTAGGTGCGAAGTCATTGTATGCAACTTTAGACATAAGCGACCAGTTATATGTTTCCATGAAATAAAAGGAAGAAAGAGAAGTCCAAACAATTTGGATCCAAGAATGCACCAGCTCTATATGGACCCGTGGTCCCCTCCCCACCTACACATACTTGTGGGCTGCCATATGGACACCATTATTATATTTGCAAAAAAAAAACATGGACGATAATAGTGGAACTGTCCAGTGAATGATTGCTCGAAAATATACTGTATAACTTGTGCGGATGCACGTATGAGAATAAATTTATGGAAAAATTAGGTTAAGATCAATGCTCTTTAAACAAACACTATTTTTAGTCCATATTAAGGAGATGACGTCCTCAGTGGACACGAACCCAAGATAGCTGCTAAATAACCGGCAATCAAGAATCGTTCACCTCTTGAAACGATGACGGTAACGACAACGATGGACTGTTGGGTTAAAGGGTTCAGTGCTGCAATAGGATCTTAACCTTGCCGACGATGACGATGCAATTTTACTATTAAGATTTCGTAATTACAATTGGCTTGAACTAAACCTTGATTATAATTGCTAATGGCTTAAACTCGATCTCGATTATAATTGATGTTATTTGTTGAAATTTATTGGTCCCAGTGACATAGAGATGACAAAAGGATGGTGGTCGATGACGCACTGGTGAATTTTTAGTTTTTTTATTTATTTTATTCTTAGTGCAAGAGTAAAATAGTCAAAAAATAACAAAGTTGATCACTCATATCAACGGTTGACTAGTTTGGAAAAAAAAAATGCTATCAAATCAAATTACGAAGACGAAAAAAATTATTATAATCAGTAAAAACTTAAATGGGTATTTGTTCAAAAAGCAAGGATTTTAACTTAATTTTTCCTCAATTTATTCTTTGGTAATTTTTGGATTTTATTCCTAGTGGTTATTTATGGACCCATCCGTAATGAGCATTGTGTCTGCATGATAACGTACAACTGGTGGAACAATAATTCTGACAGGAACTAGTTTACTACCTATGATTTGTGGCTATTGACATTGGCAAGCATGGAGTGTATCATCGGAATCTTCAAAAATTTGTTAAGACAAATGGGTCGAGTAGCAGAGAAGAACTTGACTTACTAAGGAAGAAAATCAACGGATTTCAGAGGGCCAAGTGAGCAGCTTTCCGTGAATATCTTTGCTGAAGCTCTTTCGTGATTCATGTGGACAAGTTCCTTTTAATTATCAAGTGATGTTGAGTAGGCTTGAACAGTTGATTTCTAAGTGGACAGAGTATATGGTTGTTGCCATTTCAGATGTTCTTGTGCCATTTTGGATACTACTGTTGTTGGAATTCTTACTAGTAAATCACGGTATGATATGCATATAAATAAAGATTGCACATAATATAAAAGTTGGAAAAGAATATTCTTACGACACGGTTTGCACCGTAGAAATGTCATCTCCCTCTAATTCATGTTTCTCAGTAGTAGTCCTCCTCTTTGATATCACGGACTTCGGATTTGATCCTGGACGAGGCTACGGTTTAACCGTGTGCCCTTAAACTCTTATTACCCGCTTTATAGCTTCAGGCCTCCGTGGGTAAGAGAGTTCCCAAGGTACAACGCGCAATCACGTGAACAATAGGAAGCACTATTGAACACCTTTCGAACCTTTAATGGTCTAGAACTTTGACACAAATGAGAAATGCTATAATATAGAGAAGGAGAGGTGGAGAGCTCAAGGAAGAGTGTGAGGCTCAGGGGTGTTTAGAATGGACGAGGAGAGCTCCTTTCATAGAGAGCCTAAACCTCCAACATTCAACTCCACAATAACCATGATCATTATTGGCCATTAACAAGGTGAGTAAATGGGTAGTTACAAGGCCATAAACTCCCATATTAATTTGGTGGTTATTTTCATTAATTTGGCCAGAAATTAAATTCTAATGCCATTAAAAGAAGAAGGTCCATAGCATGAGCTTGTCCCGGAGGAAACCCAACAGATTTTGGATTGAGAAGCACTTCAACAAGTCCGGCCCAGTTCAAAAAAAATAAGACCTAGGACCTGGAACAATTCTCACATACCAAAATCGTACAACCTGTAACCATACCACCTTTAAACCAATTTTCATTCACACCAAGAATTAATTTCTCGCAAGTATTTTATATCACTACGAAACTTATTCAACGAGTTTTGCAACAATCTCACAAACACCCAAAACCATTTGGTGTGATCTCATAATACACTCATTTATATTTTTTTTTGGTGAAATTAAATTGTGGGAGAAATTGTTTCCACAATTCCGATTCTTGGAGGGGCTTTTTGGGCACTCGAATCTCCCACCTCATGTTTAAGGAGTGACCCCCTATCCGCCAGACCATACAATTCCGATTCCACACTCATTTGTATTTGACCATCTCTTCCTTGGGTATAAATCAATTCTCCAACAACTGTGACCGGAGATTCATCCTTCGATGTAAATCGGTAACAACTATTTGTTAGCATCCATAATTGCTTACGAGACAGAGAGAAATATAGCATTTGCACAAGAATTAGTAGCTACGTGAAATATTTTAAAATTTGTACAAGAATTATTCTCAAGAGGTTCAGTTCATGTTTTCTGTCTCATCTTCTTCTCCCTCTCTCAGCTTAACTATTGTTCGTGCATTCAAGCATTTATACCTAAGGCAAATATGCAAGGTTTTAAAAAATGTGGTTCGACGGATGGTCGGGCCAGCCAGAGCCAGACTATGAATCGACCCCATGGGCAGTCTATTTTTGGTCAATAAACTGCTCTCCGGATGAACTGCTTTATTTTTAATCAGACTGCCCGGTTTTCAGTCAGACCGAGGGTGGTTCATCCGAAATTTTTTTAAAAATATTAATTTTATTTTTTATTTGAGATTATCTATTTGTATAGATACTTTATTTAGTATATTTTATAAAAATTAGTATATTTATATATTATTATTAATTTATTATATAAATTATTTACCTATATACATATATATAATTCAAAATATTGCAAAAAATTAAAAGAAAATAAATCTAGCCCAACCACGCTTGGGTCAGCCGACCCAGAGATCAGACCAAAATTCAGGTCGACCTCTAGGTTGTTTTTTAAAACCCTGCAAATATGGGTGATTGGGTGTATACATATACTCAATTAATGTCGCCCAAACATTAAAGAGGGGCATGAGATCTTAGCAGTGGGACGAGGTAAGAGAACCTCGACAATCTGGTCTGGAATCAGGAAAATTGCTACGTTCTTGAAGAGTGGCCTCCGATGGTCTATTGAGGATGGCACAAGTGCTCGATACTGGCTAGACGAATGGGTACCCGGAGAACAGGCTTTGGTCTCCCAACTAAAGGTTCCCCTACCACCGGAACATCTCCACCAGAAAGTTAGTGACTATTGGCGCATCGAAACAGGATGGAATTGGAACATGCTGGACACTCTAGTTGATGAGGAGACCAAGAGGAAGCTACTCGCCATTGGAGTAGACCATCCGGGCCTCGCATAAGACTCGCTATCGTGGAGCTTCTCCGAAACGGGAGAATTTTCCACTAAGTCAGCCTACCTCCAGCTTGTGGGATCCTCGCAGACTACCCCCAACACACCCGTGGAGTGGGCATGCGTGTGGAAGACCAAAGTCCCGATGACAATTCGCACCTTCTTTTGGACTTGCTTGAAGAACAGGTTGCTGACGAACAAAGAGAGGTTCATCCGTAAGTTTGGATCCAGCCCATGCTGCCCATGTTACAAGTACCATCAAGAGTCCATCCTGCACTTGTTAAGGGACTGTCCTAAAGCGACACTTATCTGGCATGCTTTAGTCCCGATGGAAGTGCAACACCAGTTCTTCTCCATGGATGTGCAGTCGTGGATTCAGTCAAATCTCAAGTGCACAGTGCAAGCTGGCCCCGAGCTGCAATGGAACACTTTGTTTGCTAGCGCGTGTTGGTGGCTGTGGCGTTGGAGGAACAATGTGGTATTTGGGAGGCGTGACGAGGTGGCGAACAAGATTGACTTCATCCGAACTCAAGCATAAGAGTTTAAAGCTGCTTGGAGATCCACAGTAGTGAAGGAGGTAGCGTGGGCATATAATCAAACCTCCTCACAGCGATGGTCACGCCCTACGGAGAGAACCTTCAAGATCAATACAGACGGATGCTCAAAAGGGAACCCTGGCCGGGCAGGATGTGGAGGTGTGGTACGAGACTCCTCCGGCAAGTGGCGCATGGGTTTCACCCAAAGCTTGGGGTCCTGTAATGCCATAACGGCCAAAATATGGGGTATATGGCGAGGTCTACAGCTTGTGGAAGCAAGGAACTACAGACCGGTGGAAGTGGTAACCGATTCCAGGGTAGCCTTTCGATATCTAACCGAAGGGGTAGCATGTGGTAATCCACTGACCGTACTCGTGAGTAAATGCAGGGACCTCATCCACCGTCATGGGCAAGTAGAGGTTAGAGTTTGTGACAGAAATGCTAATAGAGCGGCCGATTGGCTTGCAAATTTTGCTCTTGACATCCCGCATGGTTTGTGTGTCCTAGAGAACCCTCCGGATGGTTGTTTTGCGCTGCTAGAGGCAGACAACCCCGAGCTAATTTTGTAATGACTTTGTTTTCTTTTAATGTAAGGGCGCACTAGGCCCACGTTTCCCAACAAAAAATTAATGTCGCCCAAACAAAACTTTGTGAGGAGCGGGCTTTAATGCTTGTAGAAGGGAAAAAGCAAGTTCGGCCCACGGCCTTACTACAAAATAATATAACTTGGCCCGATCTTTTAATTCAACACATTCGAAAATTATCAATTTAGAATTTACCTTCTCCAATTCAAAAAATATAAAATTAGGACCAGTTTTTATGGGCTTAGTTTGTTTCTACAACATATTTCACCAATTTACCCCAATCAAGGAAAAAAGGGACATAAATTAACATGTTTGATACCAAAATTAATTCGCCACGCACCAAATTATTACTGCACAAACGAGTCAAGACAATCCTAAATATTCCATCAACACAAAAGAAGGCCAATCACACGAGGGAGGGAGGAAACATTGGAGAGTTGACCTCGCCGATGGATCCGGATCCACACACATATCAGATGGGAGATAGGCTGTCAGGATTCCTCTTGTCTGTGAGACTCCTCATCCTGACAGGTTTTTGAGATCTGCGAAATCTGCAGCTTCGAATCATATTGGATTAGAAAACCAATGCAATGTCCATTTCTTGTCTGGTGTATGCGGTAGCAAGTTCAGATTCCAAGTCTGCATGGCTTTCTTAAACGTGTTCTCTCTTCTTGGGATCCGACAGCATCGAAATGGAACACTACAGCACCTCCCATGTGCAATAATTGAGTTGTTCGGGCCATCCTGTTTCTGATATATATACACATTGTATATTGGAAGGGGTGTGACAGATAAAACTACACCATAAACCAGTTAAACACGAAACATTTCCCTTCGATCACAAATGGGAGACGTTAGTCAAGTTGACATCAAGTGAAGCAAAACCCTCTGATATGGAGGAAATCTTTGGTGGACCCCTCAGCTTATTGGATGTCTGAGCCCTGCGGTCGATGACGAAGGAGTCTGTTCGGGAACTACAATCAGCTCTCTGCAGAAAAAGAGGCAGCGAATCCACCGTGGAGAGTGAAGTCAGATCTTACTCGGTTTCAAGAAAGAGATTAAACAAATTATTGGTATTCAAGTGTATCGGGAATTCAAAGAGTGGAAAGGCCTCCTTGACGAGCAGTGACTTGGAAATGGCTTCTCTGCTGAAAGAGGCAGAGTTATAATGCGTGTATAATCTCTTCTTAATTTTCTTCAGAACTCGAGGCCATTTGGGCAGTTTTGTACTAAAGACATGTGTACACTACATGTAGATATTTATACAGAAGATCGATATCAAAGATCAGGAAAATAGAGAATCATTTACAAAATTCATCACTATGATCTCATTCTTTGCTTTTATTGGAAACTCTTCTGATAATGAAAAATTCGTTCGTGTCTTGTCTATGCCAAATTGCTTATATTCTTTTTTCTAATGACGATTTGTTGGCCAGTACTAGAGAATTTTAGCATAGATCATGTACTACCTTAAAAAATTTGAAACTTGGGCAAAATCTGTTCACGAGCACTTGGTTAAAACAGATGATAAGTTCAATTACTTGCCGGTAAGGCAATTATTTTTCGATAAATACAAATCTTACTTGTTATAAAAAACATAAACAATTTTCCATCTAGAGAGTCCTTTTTCTTTATCCTGAATAACTCATGTCCACCAGGGCCACCTTTTCCCTATATTCCATATTTTTTCTATACTTGCAATAGGCTTCAAAAATCTATGGAGCCCGTTGACATGCATGAAAATAACTCTGCTCATTTTTTGGGAGCAACATGTCACGATCTCTTAATAAGAATTGTGAAGTAAAATTTTCTCGAAGGATATTACCATTGTTCCGGAATTGGTGGTCATTAGACTTTTGGACTTCTGGGTCAATTCTCGCTTTAAGTTAATCTGACGAGCAATCCAAGAAACTTGACAGTTACGAAATCCTGAGAGTCCCTTAAATGCCACGTTGTTAGTGTCCGGCAACTGAGGAATCAGCCACACGGGCAACATGAAGAGAGTTGTCTCCAAGTACCAACTAGCATATTTTATACCGAAGAAAAAATAAGGCCTGAGTCTTCTCCTGTCTGGGAGATGGGCCGGCATCCGCCTCGTGCAACTTCTTAATTATAACACACTCGTTATTTATTTAAGTGTTTGGTTCTCCGTTAAAACACCCGACAGCGAGGAAACATTGAAGGACCCGCCAACTCAACGAACCACATGGTACCCTCAATTTGATTTGAAGCTAACGCCTTCTTCCTCTTTATACGATATATACATTCGGTCTATAGGACACAAGCCAGAAACACTAAAAACCAAGTTAAGAGCACTTGTTGAGATCAATTTTTCCACCGCTAATCGGAGATCTCTATATAAACCAAAAATATTCAATGATGTTGAGATCAATTTTTTTGTGTGTAAATGATGCACATTTTACCGAAATTCGTACAACATGAGAACAATAGATATACTTTCATACAAGAAAATTGACTCATTATACTGCTCCTCATTACAAATTGCAACGTCCAGTTGTTTGATTGGCTACAAATTAAAATGAATTTGGAGTTAGTAAGCAAATGACATCCGGATTGCTCATGCAATAGATTCTGCTGGAAATCCAATTGCTAAAATATACCTGCAAGAAAGAAAACAAAGTTTGTTTAAACATCCAGATGGATTTCTGATGAAGTCCACGTCTATGGGAGTGGTAGCCATCAGGTGCAAGACAATAGAGACACAAGCCACACGGGCAACTTGAGAAGAGTTGACCTGATAACGATCCAGATCAAAAACACGCTGGAGATTTAGATGGTGGGTTCGACAGTCTGTCCAGATTCCTCTTGCCTCCTCATTTTTACATCAAGGGTCTTGAGATCTGTGTAAATCTTGAGCTTAATATCCAATGAAATAGAAAACTAAGCTGGAGGAGTCTTCTCCTGTCTGGGCGATGATGGGGTGGCATCTTACTCGTGCAACTTCATAATTGCAACATTTCAGTTGTTATTTTAGTGATTGATTCTCCCCTCAACATCCGACAGCGAGGAAACATTGCAGGACCCGCCAAGTCAGCCACATGAAACCCTCAATTCGACTTGATGCTAATGCCTTCCTCTCTATCCTATATAATCATCCGTCCTACAGCTAAGTTAGGACAGAGCCAGAAACCTCAAAATCAAGTTAATAGAAATTCTCCCTCTTGATATATACATTTTCAGCTAAAAAAAAACTAAAATGGCTGGCTCTTCTGAATCTTCGAAACCCACTTTCCACTCACGATCTATTAGCTTACCTTCTAAGAGCCATCCTCTTGTCTGCCTTGTTGAGGATCAGTTGAGAGCATGTGATACGACACCGTCGGGCTACAAGCTTGGTGGTCTGAAGGACTTGTACGAGAGCGTGGACGATATGCTCCAGTTGCCCCTCTCTTGTCACAACAGCGACAAGGATATGGATGCGATGTTGGATGGATCTCTGAGGTTGTTGGATATCTGTGGGACAACACGAGATGTTTTCTCGCAGATGAAGAAATACGTTCAGGAGTTGGAATCGTCCCTCCGAAGGAAAAGGGGAGAGGAGTCCAGCATCGAGAACGATGTTAAAACATACCTGGTCTCGAGAAAGAGATTGAGTAATATCATCTCCAGGTATCTTGGATGCTCCAAAAGAACAGAAAAGAATTTCACGGCAGAAAAAAGCTTGGCTGTTTTGCTAAGACAAGTCGAAGAAACCAGCTTTGCCATATTCGAGTCCCTCCTGTCTCAGATCTTTCTCAAAGCGAGATCTAGATCGACAGGGTGGTCACTGGTGTCCAAGTTAGTGAAGTCGAAGCATGTATCCAGCGAAGAACACTCAGATGTCAATGACATGGCGAAGATGGACGCTGATTTGCTCAGCCTTATCGGCAAAAAGTCGAGCCCTGTCAAGGTCCAAGATGCACTCAAGGGCCTCGAGGCTCTTGAATCGAGCATCCAGGAGACCGGGGAAGAATTGGAATGTGTCTACCGGAGATTACTCAAAGCGAGAGTGTCACTGCTTAATCTGCTACAACACTAGCTTGTAGTCATTCTTCCAGTTTTGTAAACTCCAAATCTAGTCACAAATTGTACATACGATACAAACAAGTAGAGTTGAGATAAATTGATATCAATACAAGGAAATAGTTATACGTCCAAATTCTGAGCTTGCTACTTACTCATTGTCATGTTTCTTTCATTGCATGATTTTTCATCTTCAATCTACGTCGAATTCGGTGTTGTTGACCTTACCGTTTTTACAATATGGCAAAAAGTGGTATATTTGTCAAGAATGGCACAAAGGATAAACATAACAACACATCAATTTTCCAAATACGCCAATTCTAGAACAACACGGTGCCTCAATTCCTTGTTGTCGATAACGAATTTGACTCCTCTTCTATCAGAATTTGGCTTAGCTCAGGACTTTGTCTTTCCTTTTTGATGCAATTGAATCACTAATTACACTTAATTCCTCCGATTGAACCTCGATTGAACTCAAATTCACGCAATCGATTCAATCCTAATTCAATTAAGCTAATAATCGATTCAATTAAGAAGCGGAAAAACTCAAATTTTATTAATAGCTTGCATCCTTTTATAGATCAAAGATTTAACAAGAAGAGGGTCACGATTGACCTCCAATTCCTACTCCTAATTGGAAAAGTAATCCTAATTGCTTGTGCTTATTGATTGCAACAAGCTAATAAGTCCTAAGTGAACTCTAATTCCTACAATCCAGCTAACACTTGCTTGGATTGGAAAGACAATAAAAGGAAACCTAAAATTCCAGCTGCTACTACTTCAATCGAGCTTGATTACACTCCAATTGAAGGCTTGATGATGTCAATTGAGCTGGAGATTGATCATCATCTTCAACACTTTTTATTCTCTGTCTAAGAATGAAAAATGATTAAAGTTACTTGGAAATAAATAAAAAACCCGATATGCTTGACCTTAATTTGTCAAACTAATACTGACAATTCCAAATTTTTCCTATGTATACATAAGGGAACCAACTTTCTTTTTCTTCCCAAAACACGTCCCTGTGAGGGGAATATGATTGATTTGATATATAAGTGGTTTTGTGAAGAAAATTAGTGGTTTTGGCCAAAATTAGTAGAGGAAATTTCACCTAAAGGACAACCATCAGGTTGCTTCTCAATCCAATGAGATTCAAGTTCCTGACATATCGTCTCTGAAAGGCCACGACCATCAGGTGCGGAGGCTATAAAAAATTAGCCACACGGGCAACGTGAAGAGAGTTGACCAGCTTACGATCCAGATCAAGACAAGTAAAGATAGGCTGTCCAGATTCCTCTTGCGTCCCCATCTTCTTAACAGCAAATGGCCTGCGATCTGTCACGAACCCAAATGAATTACTGACATAAGATGCCATCTCGGAATCTTATCATCGGCTGCCAGATACACTTGTCTTAATGCAATGTTTACGGCCAGCTAAACATTGATAGCTTGTCATTTTTACTCATGGATTCTTCTCTATCCGATGCTCACCTATGTGTGTTGACTTTGATCTGTGATCCCTCTTGGCGAATCTCCCACCTAGTCATTCCCTATTTTTTGGGAAACGAAAACAAAAGCTCGTTCCTTCATCTATACTTGCAATATTATCTTTGAAATTACAAACTTTTTGTTACTGTGGGACAGAAAATTTTCAATTTTGGTTCCAGTAGTACGTAAGAGGCTCGGAATTTGGACGTATAATGAGTTCCTTGTATTCATTTCATTTGATCTTACTCTACTTGGATGTATCGTATCTACAGTATCACTTTACAAAATTGGAAGAATGACTAAAAGCTAGTTTTGTAGTAAATTAAGGAGGGACACTCTGGCTTTGAGTAATCTTCTGTAGATACATTCCAATTCTTCCCCGGTTTCTTGGATGCTGGACTCCAATGCCTCGAGTCCCTTGAGCACATCTTGGACCTTGACGGGGTTGGACGTCTTGCTAACAAGGCTGAGCAGATCAGCATCCATCTGCGCCATCTCATGGACATTTGTCTGTTCTTCGTCGGATACTTGTCTTGACTTCACCAACTTGGAAACCAGTGACCACCCTGTCGATCTAGATCTCGCTTTGGGAGAAATCTGAGTAAGGAGGGACTCGAATATGGCAACGCTGGTCTCTTCGACTTGTCGTAGCAAGTCAGCCATGCTCTTTTCTGCTGTGGTTTTCTTTTCTGCTCTTGTGGAGCTTCTAAGACATTTCGAAATGACCTTACTCGATCTCTTTCTCGAGACCAGATATGCCTTGACATCGTTCTCGATGCTGGAGTCCTCGCATCTTTTCCTGCGAAGGGACGATTCCAACTCCTGAACGTTTTTCTTCATCTGCACGAAAACATCTCGTGTTGTCCCACAGATATCCAACAACCTCAGAGATCCATCCAACATCGCATCCATATCCTTGTCGCTGTTGTGATAAAAGAGGGGCAACTGGAGCATATCGTCCACGCTCTCGTACAAGTCCTTAAGGCAACCAAGCTTGTAGCTTGATGGTGTTGTATTACATGCTCTCAACTGGTCCTCGACAATGGGGACAAGGGGATGGCTCTTTGAGGGCAAGCTGCTAGAACGGATATGGAATGTGGATTTAGAAGATTCAGAAGAGACTGCCATTTTAGTTTTTAGTCTGAAATGTATATTTCAAAAGAAAGAGAAGTGATGCTAACTTGGTTTTGATGTTTCTGGCTCTGTCCTAACTTAGCTATAGGACGGATGTATATATAGGATAAAGAGGAAGGCCTTGGCATGTGGTTATGATTAAGCTGAATTGAGGGGTATCATGTGGCTGAGTTGGCGGGTCCTGCAATGTCTCCTCACTGTCGGATGATGAGTGGATAACCAATCACTAAAAGAGATATTGAGGTGTTCTAATTATGAATTTGCACGAGCAAGATGCCACCCATCTCGTAGACAGGAGATGACTCCGCCTTAGTTTTTTATTTCATCGGACATTAAGCTCCAGATTTACACAGATCTCAAGGCCTTTGATGTGAAAATGAGGAGGCAAGAGGAATCTGGACAGACTATCGAAGCTACCATCTAAATTCCAAGTTACTGGATCGTCTCTCTATTGTTTTGCACCTGTTCCATAAACGTAGTCTTTCATCAGAAACCCATCGGGGTTTTTAAACATCCTTTTTTTTTCGTGCAAATATATTTGAGCTATTGGATTTCCATCATATATAGCAAAATTTAGAATCAATATTAACTTATAGTAGCAATCAATGTCATCCTATGTTTCTCAAATGCAAAAGTTGAGCGTTAAGCTATCTTTTGTCTTTGCACTAGAGGGTGGATCTTCGTCTGGCCATAAGTAACTTCTGTACAGTTTGTTATAAAATAAAATTGAGAAAATTAGATAAACTGATTGAACCTAAAAAAGAAAAAAGATTCATTAATGAATACTAGTAATTGAATGATTTATCAAATTTCAACCCAAATGAAAGATCTTGCTGATAGAACAAGCCCATACACTTACATGTTCATAATTCTGCTAATTGTCAAGTTTGTAATTCTGTTAATTGTCTAACAATTTTCATAGCAATTTTGGAGTTCCACCACCATACAATGATATTGCATGATCACTCATGATGTCATTCGGTTACTATTACTAACTCCAAATTCTAGATAGCCTTACAAGTTTTCCATCGGTTAATCTTGGTATCATGTTCAAATTTTTGTATTGAATGAGGATAGAAACGGTGCTGCTGGCCAAGAGCATCAAGGGGATAGCATAGACTTGAACATCAAAGTAATGCCATTGTATGTTAACGATATATTAGGCAAAAATAATGGTGCTTCAACAAAAATATAAAGACACATCAATTTTCAAAAAGAAAAAATACAATAGCACATCAACAAACTAAAAAAACCCCGTGGAATGACCACCTTTTGCCTTCTTTATTTTCGTTAAGAACACCCCACACACCCACTTGGTGTTCATTGGCGAGCGATGAGTGATCAACTCCGTTAGGAAGGCGTAATTCACTGAGATCAGCTCGGTGGACAGAAGTAAGGTGTTGGGAGTTCTAAACATTGAATAATGTAATCCTTTGTATATTAGTTTAATAGAAAGATAGTTTAGTAAGTTAAGTGACATGTGGTAGTAGTTGATTGGTGTATAATTTTTCTAAAAGTTTGTGATTTGAAAAAAAAAAAAGTCACAGAGAGTGACTCCTTCCATTCCTCTGTTTTGCTGTAAAAAAATTTCAGCAGCTTTTTACCACCAAAATTGGAGGTATATATAAGGGAACAAGCTTTCTTTTGCAAGTTGAATTTCCTCTTACCTAGTAGAACAAAGACACTAAAATAGTAGAATGATCGGGCGAATTGCTTGCTAAAGCATCAAATTTTCAAGGAACATATTGACGCAAGGATAGTTTCCGGGGAATACGAGAAGTTTATAGAGAAATCAAGTTAATCTTTTAAAATATTTTAGAAGCAAGTACGAGTAAATTTCTCTTAAAGGACAACCTTCGGGTTGATATCCAGTATTCATATTTCTCTTAAATCAGCCACACTCTAAATAGAAGACAATTGACAGTACGGAAGGAAGGAAGGAAGAAAAATATAACATTAAGATACCCCTTGTCTTAATGCACTGTTTACGGCAAGTTAAATTGACAGCCTGTAACTAATACACATGGCTTCTTCTCTATTTGTGTTGACTTTTGATCTGTGACCCCTCTTAGCGAATCTCCCACCGAGGCGTTCATTTTTTTCACCTTGCTAATTATGGACTCCACAAGGACACGTTTGGAAACGAAAAGGAAATTTTGTTCCTTCATTTGAACTTGTAAGTTTAGCTCGGAAATTACGAACTTTTTTTGTGTATTATATATATATATATAAATTATTAAAAATTTTATTTAATAATTATTGTATTTTTAATGTATGTCCCCATTAAAATTAGAAATCAACCCCATAAAAAAATTAATCTAACTAAAGTTTGAAAGTAAATTTTAAAAAATTAAAAATTAACCACACTTGTTAAATTTTCTGGCTACGCTCCTGGATGTCCGTGCCCCATTCAGTTTTCCAGTTGGTAATGGCAATCATTTTCATCATTATTACTTATTAACAGAGTGTTGTGGGGGGAAATGTAACAGGGGTGTCAAGGATGATCTCTTGACGGCTTGAAGGCTCGTCTCAAGGTCGGCGCCCAACGGAAACAAAAGCGATCGAACGATCACCACTACCTAACCGAAGCTAAGCTTCTATAACCAGACTCTAATGCCCGGCCGACCAAGCGCTAATGCCCGGCTGAAGACTAAGATACAAAAAAGAAGCTTTGAGCTTTGATATAAGATTTGTGCGGTTGATTGATTGATGTCCCTGATGTGTCTCCCTAGCGTCCTTTATATAAGCGAGAGATTCCGTCTCCTCCTCGCACTAGGACTCCTTCTCCTCTTCGCACTCGGATTCTTCTAACACTTATCTTTGTAGACGCTCATCCTTATCCGCGCGGAGTAGTTATCTTCAATTCACTAGGAACTATCTTCTCCGGTTAATTCGGAATCCACGCTTATCACCTTCTCCCTCAGAAGACTCACCGCGCACGGTCTTTTAACACGGTTCATCAATGTCCAATGGGTGTCACCAGGCAAGGGTCATGACACTCTATCTCTCGGAAGCTCTAAGCATCACTAGGCGAGGTCATGGCACCCTTGGAACCTCATGATATCACTAGTCAGGGTGTTGACACTCTTCGCCCTTCGGAACCTCTAAGTGTCGCTAGGCGAAGTGTCAACACCCCTTGCCTTTCGAAAGCTTTAAGTATTGCTAAGCACGGTGTCAACACTCTTCACTTTTCAGAAGCTTCATTCCTTGCTCCGCCGATACGCCTTGCTCGCCTAACGCTCAAAAATGGTCAAATATTCCTTTATCCATCGAGAGGTCAAAGATACTTTAATTGTTAAGAGATCAAAATCGGCCCTATAACTTTCGCATGGCAAGAGCTCCAATCCCTTCTTAGAGACCGCGACCCTTCACACCTCTTCCGAAAGAAAAAAGGTCTTAACACCTCTTTCTCCGAAAAAGGAGTAAAGGGTCCTCACACCCCTCTTTTCGAAAAGGAAAGAGGATCTTCACACTCCTACCTCCGAAAAGAAAAGTGATTCCTCACCCCCTCTTTCCGAAAGGGAAAAAGGTCCTCACACCCCTTCCTCCGAAAAGGGAAAAAGGTTCTTACACCCCTCCTTCTGCAAAGGAAAGTGACTCTTTATACCCCTTCTTCTGCAAAGGGAAGAGGGTTCTCACACCCCTTCTTCCGAAAGGGAAAAATGGTTCTCACACCCCTTCTTCCGCAAAGGAAAGTGCCTCCTCACACTCCTCCTTCCGAAAGAGAAAATGGGTCTTCACACCCCTCCTTTCGCAAAGGAAAGTGCCTCATTACACCCCTCCTTCCGAAAGGAAAAATGGGTCTTCACACTCCTCCTTCCGCAAAGGAAAGTGCCTCCTCACACCTCTCCTTCCGAAAGGGAAAATGGGTCTTCACACCGTTCCTTCCGCAAAGGAAAGTGCCTCCTTACACCCCTCCTTCCGAAAGGGAAAATCGGTCGACTACCTCCTTGGAGAGGGTGGCTGTGCGTTAATCCCCTTTGTAGAGGGTAAAGTATCGAGCTCCTTCAAGAGTAAATATCATCAGCCAAGTCACTCTTGGAAGGGCAAATATCCGCGGGGGTCACTCCAAAGAGGATAAACTTTATCGGACAAGTCACTCTTGAAAGGGTAAATATCCATGGGGGTCACTCCAAGGAGGGTAAACTTTATCGGATAAGTCACTCTTGGAAGGATAAATATCCACGTGGGTCACTCCAACGAGGATAAATATCATCGGACAAATCACTCTTGGAAGCGAAAATATCCATTTTAACCCTCAAAAGGTTTTTTTTATTTCTGGCTCCAACAATGCTCCCCACATGGTGACGTTTCGAATCGTTCGAATAAGAAGGGTCACCATGTAACTTCATAATTTTACCAACTCCCTCTCATGACACTTTTTGAATTTCTTCAAAGTCTCTAAGGAGCCGTTCATTGATGAATATGGGTCGACTTCCCTTCTCTGAGTGAAGTAATATCTCTTTCAAAGGGTCCTTCACTTCGGCCTTAGCATCATCTAATTTGCTTGGGGCCAGATGAAGGTTGTTCATCTTCAGAGTCTCCATGGGGTCTTGGTCGTCGTCTTCAAAGACAAATTTGGTCACTTTATACTGCGACAAAGCGTAGACCTCCGACCACCTTGTCTGTTCTCCTTCTTTTTCTTTAGTCTCAAAAGGTAAGCCTAAGGGCTTACCTTTTGGGTATGGCTTCTGAGGGCTGATCAGATAAGGGAATCCCTCGTTCGACCGAGCTCGCATAGCCAATAACTCGCTCCCCCTCATTGCATCGTACAAGGGTAGTTGGTATGATGGACCCATTGTAGAAGGCCGCTTCAACGTAATTGGTAGCTGCCTGAAATGGATTTTCGTCTGTAGCTACTATCTCGATCTTTCCACTTGGTATCCATTGGATGAGGAACTGATGGAGAGAGAATGGGATGACCTGACTCAAGTAGATCTAGTCCCTTCCAAGGAGGCCATTATAGGATGTCTTGGCCTCAATAACATAGAAGGGGACTTTATGTGTCACAGATTCGATTGTTACTTTGGCGACAAACACCCCCAACGGTTGAGTCACCTTGCCCGCAAAGTCAGTCATCATCATGTCCATTAGGCCTAACTTCTCATTTTGCTTCCCTAGCTTCTTTAGTAGCATATAAGGAATAATGTTCACGACTGGCCCATTATTGATGAGGATCCTATTGATAGGCTTATCGAAGATGTGAGCCAAGATGTATTAAAGTGTTCACACATCTTCTTGGTTGGCCTCGCTATTATTATCGTGTCATTGAACTCCTCTACTACTGGGACGACCAAAGCCTTGTCTCCAATCTCTAGTTCCACGAAGTGTTCCTCGATCACGTCCCCTTCAAGGTAGCTAGGTTGTCCTTTTTTCGGCCTGAATCTGGCCGGTAGGGTGAAGACCATGTTGATCTCTAGGTCTTGTTCCCCTTCACTTAGGCTAGCTTCACTCGTACTATCTTCGAGTGCTAGCCTCTCATCCTTTTGTTCTTCAATGCATCTCCTTAGGCACATCTTTAGATATTTGTCTTCACTGAGGGAAGTAAGTCTTCCTCGTCGTCTTCATCTAGGATGGGCAAACTTATCTTATTTTTGTCGGTTATCTCAGAGAAGGCATGTAACATCAGCTTCTTAGAATTTCCCTTCTTAAGTGTGCAGCATGTAACTACTTTCTCCTCACTCTTCTTAGTGGATAGTTCTTTGGTTGGATCACCTTCAGAAGGGCTTTTGGCCTTATTTTTGGGCATCCACCTCTTTATCTTCAGACACTTTTGATCTATGTATCGATCCTCTCCTCTAAGAGATTCTTCTTTACTCGATCCTTTATGCTGGTCTTCTCTCGTAAGGGATCTTCTCTTGTTTACCCTTTTGTCTGGTATTCTTTTATTACCAGGTCTTGACATCTTGCCTTTATCAAGGTTTAGGACATTACCTTGGATTTTTCAGTCTTGTTTGATGGTCGTGTTATATCGCACTACGGGCAAGCTCAGGAGAGTCTCCTACTCTCAGAGTTGAGCCCTGTGGTATTCTAGCATCCTTTCAAGGTCTTTTGTGATTTGCCTTTGTACTTGGACCTTCTTTTTTAGATGTTGTTTTTAAGTCTTCGTGAGGATTTTTGGTAAGAAAGACTTTGGCAAGAGTCTTTTTTCTCGTAGCCAGTTGAAGACACTTTGTCTTGTGCTTGTGTCCTCTTTGAGATCGGTCTTGACACAGGGATGAGACCTCCATCTATCTTCTATTGGATACCAAAGAGACTTTAGGTACCTACTCTGCCCCTTGGGTGCCTTCTTTAGACCTTTGATAACCACTTGCTCCCCGAGTTCGGACGAGGGTCTCTTCTCTCCTAGTCGATCAAAGACATTTTGCCTTACATTTGTATCTTTTTGGAAGTCGACCTTAATGTGAGGATAAGGCATATATCCTCCTCTTGTAGGATGCCTGGGTAACTTTAGATACCCATTCTGTCCCCGGGTATCTTCTTCATGTCCTCTACCACCTCTTGTGCCCCATGTTCAGACAAAGGTTTCTTTTCTCTTAGTCGACCGATGACACTTTGCCTTGTATTTGTGCCTTCTCAAAGGTCAACTTTAACATGAGGGTGAGATCTCCATCTACCTTCTATAGGATATCTAGGTGACTTGAAACGTCTCTTTTGCCCCCCAGGTATCTTTCTTAAGTCTTCATGAGCCTCCTGTTCTTGATACACCTTCATTGGACCTTTTGAAGTGCTCTTTTCTTCAAGCACTTCTCTTAGATCTCCTGTTTGCCCTCTTCTGAAGGTATCTCCTATGTCTTTAACTTTTTGTCTCTGAAGTGTATCTCGTAGGTCTTCCATGGATGGCCTACTTTGGTCTTACTTATCCATTTCCTTATCCTCCTTTAGGCTAACCATTACAATCGGAGCAACATATAAGGTCGTATGTGGTTCTTCATGTTTTTGATCTTCTTTGGTCGTCATTTGCTCGATCTGGGCAGACATCACTTTTTTCTTTGCCGTTAGTAGCTTCATCATTTCCTCTATCATTTTCTCCTTTGTTTGCCTTATTATTTGGCTTATGTTGGCTAGGGAATCTTGTCCTCCTGAGTTAGCAACACCTTCGGTCATAGAGGTAAAATTAGAAAACTCCCAAAGAGGGATACTAGATAACTCCCAATGAGAGATTATATTGGTCGACTCTTTCGAGGGAGCCGTATGGTTTGGCTCCTTGAAAAGGGTTGTATTAAAAGAGATGTTCCTCCCTGTGCTCATTTGAGCACTAGGAGATATAGCCTGCTCCCGTGGGGGTATGCTCATTTGAGCACTAGGAGATATAGCCCACTCCCATGGGGGTATACTCATTTGAGCACTAGGAGATATGGCTCGCTCCCATGGAGGTATGCTCATTTGAGTACTAATCCGCTTCTATGGAGGTATGCTCATTTGAGTACTAGTCCGCTCCCATGGGGGTATACTTGTTTGAGCACTAGGAGATATGGCTCGCTCCTATGAGGGTATACTTGTTTGAGCACTAGGAGATACGGCCCGCTCCCATGGGAGTATGCTCGTTTGAGCACTAGGAGGTATGGCCTGCTCCCATAGAGGTATACTCATTTAAGCACTAGGAGATACGACCCACTCCCATGGGGGTACTATATTGATTGAATTCCTCAGCTCTTTGGGAAGAGCCGCCTTAGTCGTATCTTCTCAACAAGGTGTTGAGAAGAGGGTGGTATGTTATTCTTGGTCATCTTGTTGGAATAAGTTTGCCTCCTTCTCTAGACGTCCTTCTAGTCCCACCGAGCGTGCCAAAAAACTGTTGTGGGGAAAATGTAACAGGGGTGTCAAGGACAATCTCTTGATGGATTAAAGACTCGTCTCAAGGTCGGTGCCCAATGAAAACAAAAGTGCTCGAACGATCACCACTACCTAACTGAAGCTAAGCTTCTATAACCAGGCTCTAATGCCCGGCCGACCAAGCGCTAATGCCCGGCTGAAGACTAAGATACAAAAAAGAAGCTTTGAGCTTTGATATAAGATTTGTGTGGTTGAGTGATTGATGTCCCTGATGTGTCTCCCTAGCGTCCTTTAAATAACCAAGAGATTCCGTCTCCTTCTCGCACTAGGACTCCGTCTCCTCTTCGCACTCGGATTTTTCTAATGCTTATCTTTGTAGATGCTCATCCTTATCCACGCGGAGTAGTTATCTTCAATTCACTAAGAATTATCTTCTCCAGTTAATTTGGAATCTGCGCTTATCACCTTCTCCCTCAGAAGACTGACCACGCATGGTCTCTTGACACAGTTCATCGATGTCCAATGAGTGTCACTAGGCAAGGGTCATGACACTCTATCTCTCGGAAGTTCTAAGCATCACTAGGCGAGGTCATGGCACCCTTGAAACCTCATGATATCACTAGTCAGTGTGTTGACACTCTTCGCCCTTCGGAACTTCTAAGTGTCGCTAGGCGAAGTGTCAACACCCCTTGCCTTTCGAAAGCTTTAAGTATTGCTAGGCACGGTGTCAACACTCTTCACTTTTCGGAAGCTTCATTCCTTGCTCCGCCGATACGCCTTGCTCGCCTAACGCTCAAAAATGGTCAAATATTCCTTTATCTATCGAGAGGCTGAAGATACTTTAACTGTTAAGAGATCAAAATCGGCCCTATAACTTTTGCATGCCAAGAGCTCCAATCCCTTCTTAGAGACTGCGACCCTTCACACCTCTTCCGAAAGGGAAAAGGTCTCAACACCTCTTTCTCCGAAAAAGGAGTAAAGGGTCCTCACACCCCTCTTTTCGAAAAGGAAAAAGGGTCTTCACACTCCTACCTCCGAAAAGGAAAGTGATTCCTCACCCCCTCTTTTCGAAAGGGAAAAGGGTTCTCACACCCCTTCCTCCGAAAAGGGAAAAGGATTCTCACACCACTCCTTCCGCAAAGGAAAGTGACTCTTCATACCCCTCCTTCCGCGAAGGGAAGAGGGTCCTCACACCCCTTCTTCCAAAAGGGAAAAATGGTTCTCACACCCCTTCTTCCGCAAAGGAAAGTGCCTCCTCACACCCCTCCTTCCGAAAGGGAAAAAGGGTCTTCACACCCCTCCTTCCGCAAAGGAAAGTGCCTCCTTACACCCCTCCTTCCGAAAGGGAAAATGGGTCTTCATACCCCTCCTTCCGCAAAGGAAAATGCCTCTTCACACCCCTCCTTCCGAAAGGAAAAATGGGTCTTCACACCCCTTCTTCCGCAAAGAAAAGTGCCTCCTTACACCCCTCCTTCCGAAAGAGAAAATCGACCGACTACCTCCTTGGAGCGGGTGGTCGTGCGTTAATCCCCTTTGTAGAGGACGAAGTATCGAGCTCCTTCAAGAGTAAATATCATCGGCCAAGTCACTCTTGGTAGGGCAAATATCCGCGGGGGTCACTCCAAGGAGGATAAATTTTATCGGACAAGTCACTCTTGAAAGGGTAAATATCTGCGGGGGTCACTCCAAGGAGGGTAAACTTTATCGGACAAGTCACTCTTGGAAGGGTAAATATCCGCGTGGGTCACTCCAAGAAGGGTAAATATCATTTGTCAAGTCACTCTTGGAAGGGAAAATATCCGTTTTAACCCTCGAAAGGTTTTTTTTATTTCCGGCTCTAACATAGAGAGTTTCAAAATGGGAACACAATTTAAGGCGCAGAATTCGGACGTATAATTGTTTCTTGTATAGATATCAACAGAGCCTAACTATACTTGTATGTATTCTATCTACAATATGTGACTACATTTGGATTGTGCAAAACTGGAAGAATGACTACAAGCTAGTTTTGTAGTAGATTAAGCAGGGACACTCTGGCTTTGAGCAATCTCCTGTAGACACATTCAAGCTCTTCCCCGGTTTCCTGGATGCTGGACTCGAGAGCCGCAAGTGCATCTTGGACCTTGACAATGCTCGACTTCTTGCCAATAAAGCTGAGCAAGACAGCGTCCATCTGCGTCATATTGTTATCAGCTTGTTCTTTGCTAGACACTTGCCTTGACTTCACCAACTTGGACACCAGTGACCACGATCTAGATCTCGCTTTCAGAGAGATCTGAGATAGGAGGGACTCGAATATCGCAAAACTGGTCTCTTCAACTTGTCGTAGCAAATCAGCCATGCTTTTTTCTGCTATGGTTTTCGTTTCTGCTCTTTTGGAACTTCCAAGACACTTGGAGATGACCTTACCCAATCTCTTCCTCGAGACCAGGTAAGCTTTGACATCATTTTCGATGCTGGATTCCTCGCCCCTTTTCCTGCGGAGGGATGATTCCAACTCCTGAACCGA
>SOPF01031815.1:0-21310 GCA_012979155.1 Hypericum perforatum
TTTTACATTTAGAATTTTAACCAATTTCTTATTGATATTTTTTTTTTTGGTTAAAGTGCGGGACAGTGGAGAAGGGAGTGTTTGTGTGGCTGTTTTTATTTTCTTGCTATGAACCAAGCAAACAAGTTGGAGGGAAGTTTTGAAAGTAAAATAAGAAATCGAGGAAATTTGGGGAGTTGGAGACTTGGAGTGTCGGCGACGGTGTTGTGGTCGGATGGGGCCCGCGTGGCGTATGGTAGTTTTTGCTAGTTTATATTCTTTTTAGATCGTCTTTAACTCTCTATGACGGAGAAAATCCAATCTGATGTCTGATATAATTACAATTAGTCATGCAATTTTGATAGCACGTTTTAATTACTGGATTTAGATTTTTTCCAGTTTTCTTGTGATACTTTTTAGAAAATAATTATCGATTTGTATACATGAAAAGAAATAACTACTAATAATTTTTTTGCGTTATTAATATTTTTGTAATATCCCGATGTTGTTAGTGAGTCAGGGCTTGTTTTCCCCTACCACATGGGGTGAGTGATTGATCTGGGGGAGGTGAATGATGTGCCGGTGAGTGATTGATGCTAGATTTGATCTTGTTTTTCGCAAAATTTTCCAGTTATCCAAACTTCTGTTCTTTGAGTTTTAAATTGCAGACATAATGGGAAACCGGCGATACACCTCTACGTGTTTTTACTATCCACTAATTTATAATGGTAAAATTTATGAATGTTAAAAATAACTTTCTAATAAACATTAAAGATCATTTAATTTGATGACTCAGTCCATCTTTTAAATAAAGTAAAACTTGTAATGTTTAAATTGTGTCGTTTTGTCGAATTTTGTTATGTCGATATGGGGATTGGTACACGTTAGTAGCAAAACTTGAACTACCGATGTCCTCCGGATCCATCTATTCTGGCAACGACTTGAAACTGCAGTTTGTGTAAATTTGGAGTTCCATGCTCGTGTTTCTTTTACCATTTCTTGTCGGCAGGAACGCATCATCGTATCAAACCAGAGTGTCGAGATGCTGGAAATTCTATGTACCGGTTAAAAATTGGTAATTCAAGTTCTTGACGAATGAAGCTTCTGAAGTTGAAATGTAGATCGAAATAGGTCTTCAACATGGCCCCAAAAATTAAAATACTTTTGTTGGATCTCGAAACAAAATAAAAGAATGATTTGGCATTTTTAGATCACGATAATTTATTAAGTCAGCACATTTGAAAGTTTTAAATTGAGTAAATCTAGTTTTTTGGTTTTTTCCTCAAATATCGTCGATATTTATATGTTAAATCTAACGTGGTTTAACTTATAATTGATTTTAGATTGATTGCAATGGTATTCTTCCTTGGCTTTGAGCTCTTTTGTATCCTGATATGCGCCGTGTTGGTGCCTTGTAATTATTACCTTATTCTTAATCCAACTTCAACTATTCCTGACGATGGCAGCAATTATAAAATAAATGTGGGCACATGAACAAGAACAAAGGTCCACATGGTTGCTAGTCTGGTCTGCGTGACAATGTTGGCCCAACCAAGTTGCCACTGAGGTCAAACAAACACCACCGTAATACGTCGTCCTTGTCAATTATGAATATAATAATAATTCTTGTTTAACTACACACAAGTTCATCAAGAAAAAGAAGTTTCAAATTTGAATTTTTACAAAATGTAGTAATATTTAAAATTTGTTATTTTTTAAGATCTCACTCAATTCAAATACAGATGAATTGTTCTCCGTACCACTTTCCATTCCGCCGGAACATGGAGAAGGCAATCGGAAAATACGGGCAACAACACAATGACTTTCTACTCGAACAAAGAGATTGGGAGCCTCGTACCAGCGTTTTATCCCCAGTTCTGACAATTTCTATTTCCGGAGAATGAGAATACCCATAACATAGACGTGATTGCCGGACTAGTAAATGCTTGGTTCAGTCCGATTTTTAGTGATCCAAGGATGCGGATCGCATATGCTAAAGAATGCCGAATTTCTAAACGCATTAACTGAGACACATTTCAAACGCCTCCGTTGATTTATTTCATTTCCTAGAACTAAATAGCATAGTGGTGGGTTTGAACTTTCTTCCTTGCACTAATAAGTCTCGAGGAGTTAAAGAGGATGGTCTTTGGTGCATTTAGTGTGGATCTGACAGACTGGAGATGTGCACAGCCGGCGAATTGAATGACCGTGGTAGGGGGAGGATGGGTTCAGTGAATTCAATTCTAATCTAACTATTCGGTCAAACAAGTCAATTCTGTTCGATTTCATCCAAGTGATTACGGCGAAGTGACTGGCCGCCAAGACGAGAAGATTTCTGGTTGGGGATTGGTTGGGCTATGATTTATGGTTTTAATGTTGGGTTTGATTTTGAAACCCGAATTTTGGGCTTGGGTCGGACTTTTAAATTATAGCAATGACCCACAATACGTAATCGTTTTGTAAATTATAATATACTAAAGGAAAATTGCGTCATGGTCGACATCAACTCTTAAAATAGTCATGATTTAACATCTGACCTATCGTAGAGAAATTACAAGTAAATTCAACCACCGAGATGATTGTCCATTTTCTTTATGACACGTTAAGAACCAAAGAAGAACGACAACGAATGCAACGTGGAGGTAGGTCTATCTATAATCATTTTTAGTAAGCAAAGGGTAAAAATGTGTTATAAATCTTTTTTAACATGGGATTGTGTCTATAATTTTTTCATAAAACAAACTATTATTACTCTTAACAAAATCACCCGATAGGTGCATATCAAAACAAAATTATGATAAATGCTACTTAATTACAGATTTTAAAAAACAACACCACATAAACATCAAAAAATGGTCCTTGAACACAGCCACCGCACTAATTAATTTTAATGGAAGTGGACTAGCGCACTAATTGTAAACATGGGTCAGGAAACGGAAGATTAATGAGTGCACCAAGCCAACTAGTGTTGTTTGTTTCCTCCACCTTGTCAATTTTTATTTTTATTTTTATTTTTTTTTTAATTTGGAAAGAGGGAATCTATATAGTTCATTTACAAAAAAGACAAACCAGAACAACGAAGCTACTACGACGAGCTTCTTCGGTAGTTATTTAGTCTTTGCCGTGCCTCCCCCTCTCTCTGTAACTCCTCCTGGTTCGCTATGGAAGTCGCGAAACCGCCAACAGCGGGGAAGCCGATCCGGTGCAAAGGTAACATCTGCTATCTCCATGTTCCTGATCGAATTATTATTTTTTATATATCTATCTGATTAATATAGTATTAATATTAATAATATTATTTGCTGGGAATTAAAATGGGTAGCGGCGGTTAGCCGGGCAGCGGGGGAGGCGTTGGTGATAGAGGAGATAATGGTGGCGCCGCCGGAGGCGCACGAGGTACGGATAAAGGTGATATGCACTTCTCTTTGCCAAAGTGACGTCACCTTCTGGAGGCTCAAGGACTTCCCTTCTATTTTTCCCCGGATTCTAGGCCACGAGGCCATCGGGTCAGCCCCTCAGCTCCTCTCATTTTGCCTGGCTTTTATCTTTTCACTAGTACGTGTACGCGCGTCTGTTGTTTGCATGAGGAGAAGATAAATTTCCAATACGGGAAGTTGTTTTCTACTCTAAATATACGGGCTTACATCATAAATAACATTTTCCAGAAAAAAAAAATAAGAAGCTATTTTAATAAAATGTTGTTACGGCGAAGCAAATACAGAGCAGAGTGGAGTGGAGACTATATATATATAATTCGAAGATATAGAAACGGAGATGACATTTTTTCACAAAGTAAATTTTATTTATTCAAAAAATAATAAATTAGAGTTAAATTAACCAAAGTCTCAAGTTCGAGTCATTCATTCGGAACATAATTGTGTTAAATATTTATGGGGAGAACTTGTCACCTCTAAAAAATCCTACCCGGCTATTACTTGTATTAGTCGATCCGGTATATCAAATATTCTAAAACAAAAAAAATTATTTAAGTGGAAGGAAAAAAGATTATTAAGCGTATCGTTCCTAAGCATTAATATTAGATATGAACAGAAGTATATAACCGTTGTTTGTCTCTTTTTTTGGAGAGGACGGACTTGATTATATACATGAGGTACTTTCATTAAGCGCTAATTGACGGTTAAGATTAACTTCTATATATCATTGGCTTCAAAAATGTTTTCGTTTCATCTCCCTTTTGTTCTGTCTGAGAAAAGATTCTACGCCCGGAACAACAACTCTCTTTAGTGTAAGTTTTATTAATTGGATTCTTAATGCATCATCATGTTGCTCTTTAGGGTGGTGGAGAGTGTAGGGGAGGGTGTAGACGAGGTGGTTGAAGGGGACGTCGTAATTCCCACATTCGTGGCAGATTGCGGGGACTGCGCGGATTGTAAGTCGACGAAGAGCAACCTCTGTACAAAGTTGCCCTTTAAGCTCTCCCCCTGGATGCCTAGATACGAGTCTAGCCGATTCACTGACCTCAAGGGCGAAGTCTTGTACCATTTCCTGTCCGTGTCAAGCTTTAGCGAGTACACTGTGGTGGACATCGCCCATCTTGTGAAGGTTGATGCTTCTGTACCTGCAGATAGAGCATGCCTCCTCAGCTGTGGAGTGTCAACAGGTAAGAGCTCGAGAGTTCGCTCATTAGACAACTGGGGCGGCTGGCTGTTTCACTGTCTATACCTTTCCTTGTATGAAATATTCGATGGCAGTTTAGGTTTGTTACTTCCAAGAAAGAGTGCAGCCCATTTGAACCGCTGAGCTTTTATTGTTAGAATTTCTTGTGCAGGGGTTGGTGCTGCATGGAGAACAGCAAATGTTGAGTCAGGATCAACCGTTGCCATTTTCGGGCTCGGTTCAATCGGGCTAGCTGTATGATACAACTATTTTTCATATTATGCTGTCACATTTATGACGTTTCTCATCTACGTGTTCAAGGTTTAGATGGTTGACAGGCAACCATTTGTTTTTTAGGTTGCAGAAGGTGCAAGGCTATGTTCTGCTTCTAGAATTATAGGAATTGATCTGAACTCGGACAAGTTTGAAATCAGTGAGTATACTCGCGATTAGTTTGGTTGCATTGTGGAACAAACTTGCATCTTTCCAAGATCTTGCAAACTTATCAAGTAGAATCAGTTTCTTACATTTTGGTGCCATATAAGCAGTTTTCCGCTTCTTTGAAATCTGTTGACAGTGGCAAGGTTGGGAGATCCCTGATGATTATAGTAAGATCAGGCAGTCAATTATCGGAAAAATTGCGTTCTAGATCAAATTTAATCTGTCATATCTTTTATTTGATGTTGTACAACATACATGCAGGTAAAAAGTTTGGTGTCACCGACTTTGTCAATTCTGGAGAGTTGGGTGATAAATCTCTGAGCCAGGTAGCATTTTCATGCTGTGATATGATCATTCTTCTGCTACATTTTAAATAATAATTTCGTGACAAGTTTTAAATATCCATGTCTATGTTGAGTCACCTTTATGACCGAAAAGTAATATTATCAAGCAATTGGTTGGTTTATAGTATAACGAAGCATGTAAATGAGTTGTTGAGTTGTGGCGAGAAAGTTTGGAAGGCCAGCGTACGCCAGCGTACGCTGGGGGGGTCCAGAATGCAAGGCCAGCGGACGCTGGGTGCTTCTGCGGCAGAACTTCCTAATCAGCTCGGGACTCGTTTTGGACTCCTAGTTCGACCTAGATAGCCAGATAGGTTTTCGTGTATCCCAAGTGTTGTCCACTATATAAAGACATGTTACTAGGGTTTATGTAAGACTTTGTAACTCGGTTCCCATCAATAAAAGTTCTACTTTCTCGCCGTGGACGTAGGCATTAGGCCGAACCACGTTATATCCTTGTGTCCGTGTTATTTTGCTGCGACTTTGTTCCCGCGTTGGTGTTGTGCGATCCTAACATGAGTTTCCTCTTTGTCAGTTCTACTGAAACTGTAAATTTTCTTCTTCACTTGTGGACTCTTTTGATTTAACATTTAAGATTACTATTTGATTCTCTTAACTCCACACACTGATGGAGCACACATGCTAAAAACAGGGAAACAATTCTTGAATCAGCTGATGAAAGTAAAAAGAGGTCGTTTACGTCTACTAATTTGAGTTTATTCCTTGCCAAGTCCACTGGTTCGAATCATTATAATGTAAAAATATTTGATGCACGCGCCATAGAAAGATGAAAAAACAAGCATCAGAATGTTCTTTGAAAATAGTAGACCCAGGTCAGTAACTGGATTCCACATCTTTGTGTAGGTGATCATGGAAATGACTGATGGCGGGGCGGACTACTGTTTCGAATGCGTTGGTTCGTCATCTTTGGTAGAAGAAGCATATAATTGTTGTCGTAAGGTAACACGGCCGGCGGTGGCCAAATGTTCTTCCTGTTTAGAAGAGCAGAGCAATGTGTAACTAAAATATTATACTTCCTCTGTTAGAGCCTTTGGTATCTCTATGTCTCATGACACTCATTACATGTTACAGGGATGGGGAAAGACCATTGTACTAGGAGTTGCCAAACCGGGATCCACAGTAACCTTCAAGAATTATGACATACTTCATAGTGGGAAGCTCCTCACTGGTTCCTTGTTCGGCGGTCTTAAAGCTAAATCCGACCTCCCAATTCTTTTGAAGCGATACATGGATAAGGTAAAAAAAAAAACAAAACCATTTATTTTTCTTGGCATTTGTACGTACGTACTACTAATTTTTCTATGTGCCCCTAAAAAGAAATCCTATGTATGATCATTCTCTTTCGGTCTCAGGAATTGCGATTAGACGAGTTCGTTACACATGAAGTGAGCTTCAGCGACATTAATGAAGCTTTTGATTTACTCATTGGAGGCAAGTGTCTCCGTTGTGTGATCTGGGTCAACAAATGAGAAGGTTCCTCCACATCCAATATCATCTGTATCTTTGGTGGGAGGCAAGTGCTCTTTTGCTTTTTCTACACATTATTTCTTATTGAGAAAAAGCGGAGGGAATCAATAATTGTGCAAACAGAACGGGTCATCCTTCTTATGCTCAGAAATTACTTGTTTAGCTACCGATATTATTTACTTCGTGATTCCAAAAAATAGGGATGACGATGGGTAGGGTAGAGTAGGGTATTGGTAGGACATTATCCATACTCTATTTTGAAAAGTCGGATTCATACCTTCCTTCGACTCTTACGAATTTTCAATACTAGACTCCTACCCTTACCCTCAGAGTCTGTAGGGTCTAAAAGGTCTTATAGGGTCCGACCCTTGAATTAAATCCAAGATATTTTTTAACACAAAATTTTAATTATATATATAAAATTTAACTGGATCATAATAAATATATGAAGATTTATCATGAAATATATAGTATATCAATAAAAAAAATTAAAAAATTAATTTTACGTAACATATTTTAGAATATTTAACAAATATATTATAATTAATAAGTAAAAAATAGTAACAATAAGTATAATTAGGGTATCATGAGGGTCTAATTAGGGTCTAATTAAGGTAGGGTCTAAATTAGGGTAAATGGGTAAGGGTAGGGTAAAAATTCATAGGATTCATACCCTACCCTAGACCCTACTTTCAAATGTAGACCAATATCTATACCTTACCCTAGACCCAGTCAAAGTCAGCAGACCCTCGACCCATAGAGTAAGAGTAGGGTCCGACCCGCAGGGTATGGGCATTTCTGCCATCCCTACCAAAAAATAATTGCAGCAACTTTAACTTAACAGGCTGTTGATCATCTTTAACTTTCGCCCTCACAGGCCGACTGAAAGCCAAAGGAGGAATCTATGTTTTATTTGGTCGGGCAAAGGCAGAATTAATGTGAACCGAAAGGAATGCGTAAAGAATTATATCGAACTACTAGACAGTAAAAAAGATACATGATGGAAAATTATAATGTAGTCTCAATATAAATTTGATTTTATATTCAACCAATAAAATTGTGTCTTTCAATCTTGTATTGACAAAACTTTTGATGCTGTGGAGTATGCTGGTCTTGTAATGATATATAGATGTGCACTCCTCCCTGGAAAGTAGACATTAAACGCATAATTCGGGCGACAGTGGCTGTCGTTCGACTGCCAGTGATATTATGCTCTCAATAATACCTTTCCTTTAATATAATGATTTAGCTTATTGGTGAAAACTTAAAATCATAAATAAAAGACAATAGCTAATAACATCTGATAAATTTTACCATAAATAACACAAATTTAAAAGAACGTTTAGATCATTCCAATTGGCGCTCCTCGGCGTGTGTATTTTTAATATGATTAGATTGTATTTATAAAGAAGAAATCGTCAAACAGCAAATTGTTACATTTGCTATTGTAAACTTATTAGTGTTCGTAAATACTTATCGTCTAAAAAAGTTCGTGCTAAGATATCATACCAATAAGCATCACACAACCAATACTCTTACGCCTAGATTCCTATAATTAACCACGATTATAGAATAGCTCCCAGGAGGCCAAATGTTTTGGGACAGAGGCCCCTCGGCTTGGGTCTGATTAATGGAAATGTTTTTTTTTTCTGGTCTCGTGTGCTTTTAGATTTGCATGCAATACAATGGTCTTTTAGGACAATTGCAATAAGAATCTCTTTAGGACTTGGGTAGAAAACATTCGAATTCAGGGTTGTTTATATGTAACGTTAACATCTCTCTTTGTATCTCGGTATTTTCTACTAGGTTTTGCCGACTTAAGTTTCTATAGAATCTGCGGTGGCAAACTGTTTAAGAAAGAACAATGCATTCGAGAGTAGGTCGGATATTTTCATTACAAAGTTTTGTAAATTTATTAAATAAATAAAATTCAAGGGTGCCAAGAAATATCTGAAGCTATCCAGTCATCCACAATAGATTATGGCCCACGTCATCCAGAGCGATTATGAAGCCTTCGATTTCAACGAATTTCGCAATTACCACCGGCGCTCGCATTATTCAAATACCAGGACAAATAGGATAGGGATCTTTAGCCCCCAATTGTCCTGAATTTCTTGAACCAGTATAGCTACTCAATCAATGCAAAGGACGCTATTTTCCCACCAGCATCGTTTAAAACAATTTTCAACAAAACAAAACATTTCGAATAACAGCTTAAAAGAGTAGGACAAGCTTTAATCTCTTAACATGAAAAAGAAGAGGGTAATTTTTATTATAATTAAACATTAAAAGCATCAACAAAAGAAGGAAAAAAAAAAAAGCAAAACCAAAGAGCTCCGTATCATCTGCTGCATAGACACGAATACTGATCGAAATCAATACATAGAAACCGAAACTTGCATGTACAGTACAGGCAGATGATATATGAAAGAACCACTTTCACTTAAAACAAAAAAGAAAAAGAAAGAAAGCAACAGCCAAACAAACAACCAACCAATCAACAAGACCAAATAACTATGAGACGACCAGTTTAGCACTTCTCCTCCTTCTTGTCTTCCTCGGCCTTGGGGTGGTACCCAGGGAGCTTCTCCTTGATCTTCTCGAAGATACCTTTCTTCTCCTTAGCCTCATCATCATGGCACGCCGGAGGTGGTACCTCGGCCGGAGGAGGAGCTTCGTGATACTCCTCCACTGGAGCGGGAGCTGTCACATGTTCCTCGGGCTTCTTGTGCTGACCTGGCAGCTTCTCCTTGATCTTCTCAAGGAAACCCTTCTTCTCCTCAGGTGCCGGCGTGGGGACCAATCCTTCCACCTCGCATTTCTCCACGGGGACCGACTGGTCCTCCACCTCTTTCTTCTCCTTCTTCTCCTTCCTTTCCTTCTTCTTCTTCTTCTCCTCCCTTTTCTCCTCGTCTTCCTCTTCGCTAGACTAAACACCACGAAAAGAAATCATATCGTAAGAACTCAACACACATCATAAGAACATACATAACAACAAGTGAGCTCCCGATGGTTCACTATACTTACGGAGCTTGAGCTACTATCAGAACGGTGCATCTTCTCGAGAAGACTGTGGTGCTTCTTCTCCTCCTCTTCCTCTGGCTTCTTCTCCGAAACTGCCGCCTTCTTTTCGAACTCGGAGACGATCACCTCCTCTTCGACGTAGCCACCATCATGAGCTGGCTTCTTCTCCTCCTCTTTCTTGCCTCCCAAGAAATCGAACACCCCGCGGTCCTGGGACTCCACCTCCACTGGGGTGGTGGTCTTAGTCTCTTCGTGGCTCTTGTGATTGTATTCCTCGGCCATTGTTTTAGATGATCGGTGAGTTGGGTGATTCTATGCTTTGTGTAAGAGAACTGGCAAGTAAAGTGATCACAATAATAAGGTTCTTTGCTTTGTAAGGGTGGTGAGTGAAAGGGTTAAGAGCCCCTCTATTTATAGGTACTTTAAGAACGAGATTGATCTAAATAATAAGCTATTTGGTTATTTGCTCGACTCTGAATATTGCATTATTTAAAAAAACATAAAAAATAGGACACTTTTAACGCGGTACTCACGCGATTAAGATTCCAGAAAGTAATAATACTAATGATAATGTTTAAAGGGAAAAACGTATTAAAGTGTCTCTAACATGTTATAACTCGCTGCATCCACCGTGCATCGGTTGCTAGAGAACACGTGTATGGCTGATATTGACAAGGGAGGTGGTGGAGCGTCGGTCAAAATGGAAAAGGAAGGAAAGTAGAGAGAGGGAGACACGCTGTACTTGTGGGCTAGTGGACGGGCCAATGAGGTTGGGGACACGTGGACGGAAAACGTGGATGGTTGTCCTAATGTGTGAGCCCCCCAGTTGTCGGTTTCGATAAGATATGTATAGAGATATGCAAATACATCAGAGGTCGGTGATAGGTGGGGCCCAACCTCGGGACCCACATGGCAGGTGAGTTGCGTCGTCGGCAAGCAGGTAGAGCCAGGGTTTTTAGTTTCATTTCTGCCCAAAATCGCCGATTAACTGAGTTAAGTAAACCAAAGGGTAGCAATTATTTGATATATTTTTTATTAATTTATAATCACTATTGATATCTATAAAATATTTATTGCTTGAGGAGATGTCTATCTAGCTGGGTGGATTAGATTTGGAATGGTCGTGGTTTAGTTAAACTTATGGTTCTGGATTAACGAAATATAAATACTTAGAGATTGTCATTTTCTGTGGATACGTTACCGGGGAGTGGAGTCTTACGCATGCACAGGTGGTGCTAGGCAATCACTTTCCAAAATTCATTGAAATAGTTACATATAAAACTTCTAGATATCATTAAATAAAATTGAGAACTCTATTAATTTTTTTACTAATCAAATTTTTGTAATTTGATTATTATTATTATTATACTCTCAGATCCTAAAATCAAATCATTTTTTTTTTGGGCAAACCCTATCCTAAAATGTCCAAATTGCACCCGATAAAAAGACAAATAATCATCTCCTTCTAAGTTCAACTTTTTTTCCTTCCCACTTTGTATTTTTCCTCCAACCTTGAAACAAAAATGAACTCAATCTATTGTATTTTTAATAAAAATAAAAATTATTTAAAAATCTAAATTTGGAAAACACTAATGAATTAGAAATCAAATTCAAGAAACTAAAATCCTAATCAAGATAGAAAACCAACCAACCTACCCAAGAAACTACCCAATATTCCATAAACCCATAAAGACCAATCGAACCTCGAACTTGTCCAAAGCGATGTACTTGACTATCCCGAGCCCCTTGGACAGGGAGTACCCCGTTATCTTGAAGTCGTGCGACCCTTTCACCGTCTTCGTCATCGACGTCGATGTCGACGCCACCGAAGACAACTCCGACGAGGACAAATTCGCAGAGTTTTTGGCAGGGAGTTGAGTTGGGGGTTGTGTCTTTGCCGGTGGGGGAGGAGATGGCTTTGGGGTTTGGGCGAAACGACGGCAAACGACGCTGAACACAAGAGTATTGCAATTCCCAATTTCTCGCAATTTCCCAGTTCAATTGAATATTCCAACCAAATATGACTACGTTTTTTTTGGTTTGGACTGGGAATCGTAAATAGTTTATCAGAGTTTAGATTTCGATAATTGAAACAGGTTATTGATGACGAAGAAGGTGAAAGTAAAAGTAGATGATTTTTCTTGTCTTTTATGTTAGGGGCAATTTTGACTTTAGGGTGATGGTAATTTGGTAATTAATAGTCTTCATAGTCTATTATAGAATTTTATATGTGATTATCGCTAAATGTATTCTACCGTCCACGTAGTAGTGCCTTCCTCTCTTTGAATCTCAAGTTTTTACTAATAAAATAATAAACCTACTCCTGTTTCGTGATATTTTCTCAAATAGATGATGATGATTCGTGATATTCCATGTAGCCACTTGTGCAGCTATAATTGAATTTGTGCAACCATCCTTGTATCAATAGACACGATGCACTTAGAATTAAGGAGCTTAATTGATTGAGACATACCAAACATTAGCATCGATCCTATCTATCTAAACTGTTGTCATTCACTTGGTAGGACCAAACTTGTAGGAAGCGTGATTAAGTAGGAGTTTCGAATAACAACGTCTAGATTTTAGACAACTGGATTTCGCCGGAATGCTCTCGAAAAACATATAATATTACAATACATTGCAGCGCCCCGAATAATAACATAATATTTTGAAAAACTCTTCCACTAATAAAATTGTTGTATTTTCGACAAATTGAATTCAAAGCTCACTCACAAGTCTATCTATCTACTATCTAAGTGGTTTTTTTTCAGGTTGAAATGAAGGTACAGTCCCCATATATAAAAATTTGCATCTTAATTAGTATAGAATTTCCTATCATAAAATTCAATCGCGTCCATGTAATTAAGGGAGAAATACACATATGTACTATGAAATTTTATTGATTATTATTTGGGTACCATGTAATTTTTGAACCGCGTTTTTTTACGAAGCAATGTCATTTTGACGCTCACGTGGAACGCTCACGTGGAACACCGTGATGAAAAGTAGAATAAGTGAAACTACAAGATACCTATATGTACTTTTCTTTACAATTGATGTAAGAAAGGCCCAACAGTTGAAAGCAGAAGACCGAAGACAGGGTGGGTCATGGGTGATAAAGTTACTTGTTGTAATTGGCTAAATATTGAAACGGGCCCAGAAGCAGATCCGGGCCTAGTCCAAGACAAGGCCGTAGACTCCGCTTCCTTTTTTTCCGAGCCCGCCACTGCAACGAATCGCGTAAAACCCGCAGGCTCCAACCAAGCACTTTCGTTTCTCGTTGGCTCCTTCGTTTGATTTTTCTTCTTCTTCTTCTCTGTGGGATTCGCACGCGCGTCGCTTTTGGCGGCGAAGAGGGGTGGGTGGGTCCAAATCGGACGCGCGCGCGTGCGGTGGCGAAGGCGGGCCCCACCCAAATTCAGAAGAAAGATGATAACGAGATCAAACTTGGCGGAGCAATTGAGGGAGTACCAGATACGGTCGAAGCATGATTGGGCCTCCGTCTCGTTTTTCTCCTCCACCTCCTCCTCCTACGTTCCCTCCTCCAGGTGCCCCCAATTATTTATTTAATTATTTATTTATTTATGGAGGGCGTGTTTGGACCTTCTGGATTATTTGTCTCCAGATCAGCATGTTCAGTTTCATGTCCGAATTTCTTATGTTAACTGCTTGCTATTTCTGATTGCTATCGTTCTGTTTGATCCGGAGATGAACCCGAATTTATGGATTAGTAGGTCTTCTGGATGTTTAATATGAGTGAGAGCACTTTGATATTGGATAGGATCGGATTGAATTGTCAATTATAGCTCCATATGCGTAGTCAATCTGTACTTTGGTAGGACGTTGAACAAGACCCGAGATTTTGTGTTTTGGGAATGGCACGTTCTTTAGCTTTCTTCGCCTGTTTTAAACTACCGCAGAGTTTATAGCTCCATGACATTGGTAGGCGGTTTTATGCTGTAGACTTTTGCTCGTGTTATTACTTCCGTTCACGTGCTACTTGTACATTTTCTGTTATGTGGTGCTTTGGCTTAAAGTTCTTAATCTTGTCCGTCGTCTTTGCTGTGTTTTCAGGGTGGACGTTGTGATATTCGTGATATGGGAACTGGTTATTCTCGCGTTTCTGGTTTTTTCTGCAGTAGCCTTGTACTTTAGGCATATGCGGCTTGCTTTTGGCTTTGTGTGCATCACATTGCTTTTGCTTTTGTGCATGAAAATCACAAAGCAAGTCAAGCAGGCTAGAAAGAAGAAACGAAGGATGCTTCTGCCTTTGTCCATGTGAAACGATTACGTCTAAGTTTTGGCTTTTATAGAAGTTCTATGAGAACTTCTGTCTTCCTGACATACATACAGTTGGCATGTGTGTCAAGCTCATAAATGAATATGACTCTGGAAATGGCTTCAAAAAGTGCCAATTGAAGCAGAGAACAGGTAATTTAAAATGCAAAGAGGTGTTTGAGGTTGCCGTAAGGTAGCCGAGGAGTGCATCAAGGCTGCCTCTCCAGCTTTCATTTGGAACAGGTAATTTGGCTAACAATTTTTTCTGCTGGCTTTCGGACCTGAGTTTTTTCATGTCATACGGGTTGTGTATGCTCTGTACCTTACTGGAAGTTGTACTTATAGATCTTTTACCAGTGTGAATAACAATGGAAATTCCCTCATAAACTTGCCTTGTAGAAGCTAGTTTTGCCTTGTCATATGTACTTAAATTAAACTCCAGATTCTGATGAGCAGTTCTGTTATACAAGAACGTGAAGAGATGTTACTGCTATTATATAGCCGCACGTTGGATTAGTCCGCTAAGGATCCGTCACCCATGAGCTGATGAGTTTGTCATCACCTTGCGGATCTCTATCATGGCTTGAAGAAGCGAACTTCTATTCCCCGAGTCACAATGATCCATATTGCCCCAGTCACCACCAGCACACTTAGCAATATGCCCAACACTCCGAGAACCAAATTGAGGCACCACATTGGACTATACCTCCTGGGTCTTCTCATGATTATCCACATGATACATGGATAAGCCAATGTCACCGGTAACGCAATTCCTCCTATCAGTCCTGCCAAGTTTGGCAAGAACGGAAAAGCCACCGATATTAACAGAACCAGACATCCTGCAAAAACTCGGAGGACGGACCGAAGCCACCTTGGGCACGGCCGGTTCATCTTGCTGGTGTACCTGAGCTCAAAGTTGTCGAAGACCGGCATCGCGTAAATCTGAAATGAGCTGAGGCTGTTTATCACTACTAACAGGCTTGTTAATCCAATTACAAGTTTTGATGTCGTTTGCCCGTGATACTTGTGCAAAGCACTCAGCATCTGTCCGTTTCCTGACATCTACATTATGAGACTACCAATTATTAGTTTGAAATTTTCTATTATCTATGGCGAATTAGAGTACAGAGAGAATGCTCGAAATGGGTTGCTCACCAAGTTTCCGTAAGCCCAGTAGCCACCCATGGCGAGGGGAAACAAGCAAGCAGCTATTATCAGATATGCGAATTTCACTCCTCTCCACATTGGCAGACGGCAAGGTTGCTTTTTAGAAGAAGGCATCGTTCCCTGCAACGTAGTTTAGTAAACATCGTCGAATTAGATTGTATACGGAGATTCTAATTCTGATGTTATTTATGTACTTACAGCTTTTTTGAGGTAACTGTGGATGTACCTGTATCTCGAGGACAAGATTGTGACCTCTGAAAGCAAATGCTATGATACCGAGTGCATTGAGAATCCTGAAAGCTCTGTCCAAATTGGATGTGGTCTCTGGAGGGACATATGAGACGCTGCTAGGCCTAGCTTGCGTAACTGGGAGTACCCATATCAACGTGCAATATCCGACCGCTGCAAGTGCACCGATCAGGGAGACTCCGGCTATGGAATTGAGATTCGGAAGCTGGGCAATGAGGACGGCCAAGCACATGAACATCAGGTACCAGTCCATATCCGTGAATGGCTTGACGATGCAAGTGCCTTCACACACAATTTCGAACAACGTCTTCATAGATTCTGCCCCGATCATTGTCAACGCCACGCAAGTGCCACCTGATAGGTACATTAGCGGGAAGAGAGCGAGCAATTTCCCCAGCTTCTCACCTGAAAAGTCATCGTTAGTTCAGATTCATCTCAACGTGTGTACTCAAATACGAACGAATAGCATATATCTTTACCAAAAGCAGCCATAGATAGCCGGAGGTATCTGCTGTAGCGAGTCCCATTTTCGGATTCGTGCAGCTGAATCAACAACCACAGCGTGTATAGCTGCCACGAGAATGCTGTACACAAGCAAACTGTCCCCCAGAACCTGGCACCAGCAAAAGAATTTTGAAAACATTGTATTAAACTCGTAAATATAGAAACTTTTGAAATATTAACGGTGGAATGTATATATTAAGTCAAATATGCTGTGGATTTCTACACTCACCAGCCAAGGGTGACGAAAGCCAGGGGAAGAACGAGGGCTTGGGCTCCGAGTCCGGAACTAAGGGTGTGAAATGCGGAGTAGAAGACGTTTCCTTCCCTTGACTCGGTTATGGGAAGCCAAGCCTCTTGCGGGTCCTGCAATGTTGTGAACCTGCCAACTTCCTCCAGGCAACTCATCACGGCCTTCTTCATGGGACTCGCGGATATCAGCGCGCCTAACGGGCCTCTGTGCGGCGTCTTCCCGTCTATCTCTTGCAGCCGTGAGCTTGTCTTGTAGGGGCACTGGAGTTGCAGTGGAGGCGCAGCAATTGGCGGGCTTAATTTCCTCTCTGCTTCTTGGTTGACCGTTTTCGTTTCAAAACCACCAAACTCCTCCATTCTTATTTCTTAATTGCTTCGAAATAGTTACTTATAGAAGGAGATTTAGTATTGTTGGGAATTCAATTCTCTAAAGACAGGTTCTTATTAGCTCCCACCTAAGGTGGCATTTATAAGCAAGATCTATAGAAGATTAGCTTTAGTGCACGTACGAACTGATCATAAAATATTATATATCATGTGCATGCTGACTACGCATTTCATTGCATGTGTTATAGAAATAACATCGGAGAAATATCAAAATAAAAAAAATTAACTACTTAGAATAGATCCAATTCTAAAATTCTAAAATTTGTTTGAAAAAAATTTGAATACAAGACTTAAAAATATATATTTTTTATAATCGTCTCAAAATTTTAAAATATCATATATTCAAAACATTATGTATAGAAAGACGAGCCCCGTACTCGACTGATCCTAGATAGCTAATATTTTATGGCTGCTTTACAAAAAGAAGTGGCCCTAAACCCAAATAAAGTTCTTCTGGAAAACCCAAATAAAGTTGGACTAAACTAGCTAATTCCAACAGCAACCATTCACCAAATGAGAAATTGCATGTCAATTGAGGTTCAATAGCCGCAGCCTCTACCACATAACGTTGTCGTTCCCTAGTTTGATTCACACAGCTTATAAAACAAGTTTGATTCACACAAACGTCCTTTCAATAATTAGCCTAATTCAGAAAATTAGTAATTAGAGAAGACAAGAGGCATGAATCACGAGAAAGCATCCAAGTCATATATTCACCTTCCCTCCGCATGAAAATATAAATTATTTTAAACAAGTTAATTTTTTTATTATATTACGTCTTGTACTTTTTTGAATCAAGTACGTCTTGGTAAACATATAGATTCAATAGACGTATTAATTATCCGAGCTTGAAATATAGTTATCAAATTTCCCCGATCAATTCTTGTTCTATTAACGACGATGTTCGAGAGGACGTCTATTAAGATTTTTCAGATATCTATATCCAACATTAACCCATTTAATATTATTAGTATGGATGAGGTTCGTAATTGATGAAATGACGCAACCAAAGTTTGTGTATCCTATGTCACGGTTCCGACCTCATCCAAACAGCACCATTACTTTTCAAATTAGTGCACTGCTTTAGAACGAAGACAATTCAGCTTTCTTGTTTATTCGCTTTCAAATTGCTTTTGTTTCAACAAAGCTATATCTTTTGACTGAAAAAGTTAAGAGTACACACTCCATAAGATTGTATACTGTTTAACCTTAGGTCTTTTAACAAACATGCTACAATTCTTTTCTTTTTTTAATAAGTTTCAAAACAAATCATATAAGATATTTTCAATGAGTAAATTCTTTAAATTGTCACACCAAAGATTAAATTATGCTAGCTGAATTTATAAAATTCAGTATATCTTTTACTCATTGAACAAATACTCAATCAATATCAAAGATGTTGTATCGAAATCTTAATGCTAAACAAAGTTTTTAGGAGTACTTCATTTTATAGTGGTTCTAAGTTATAATGTGTAGAATTTTAATCAACGAACAACGAATATTATTTGATAATTAATGAGTAGAACTGGAGTTGCGAAGTTCAATATCAGAAGTAAAAAAATCTAATAATAATTATCGTGTTTTTTCACCTATAAAAATCTTCTGTTAAGATTGCAATTAATCCTTTAACCAAGCCAAAATTTATTTTTAAAAAAATGGCCTAAACGTGCGCTTACAATAATTTACTAGTCAGCAGACATGATAAAAAAAAAATAAGAACTAAGCAACTGAGTTTTCTTTTATTTCTCAACTGAGTTAGATGAAGGTAAAAGTCGGGACCACACATATATTTCCACACAGACTAGTATGTTTTAAGCACATTCCCACGAGCTCCATTCAGAGCATAGTAAATTAAACCAAATCCAGGACAAATGGCCATATTGGTGCATAATATGCTTTTATTTGTTGGTGCTTATAAGGAGTAGTTTTGGTAACATTTGCTCACACAATTTACTATGGACCAACCCTACACTTGACTGTCTAGGACATTCCTCGGAAGGGTCAAACATCTTAAAGTTTGGAGGTTGCTTGTGCTATAAGATCCTTCCTCAAAATCTTGCCAGATGCGTTCTTTGGAATGGCAGCGATAAAAGCAACTCTCCGAACTCTCTTGTACGGGGCAACCTACAAGTTGGTCATTCATATATCAGCTAAGTTAAACAGAGATAATGTAGGTTGAAGCCAATAAGATGGACTGGTTTATTTGCAGAGTTCGCAGTTACCTGTTTGGCTACAAAGTCCATGACCTCCTTCTCAGACAAATCAACTCCTGCCTTCCTAACGATGTAAGCCATCGGAAACTGCCCGACATCCTTGTCCGGGAATCTGGAAGATCAGATAAAGAAAGACGATATAAGCTTCATTTCAAGGATGGAATGCTAATGTTGGGGAAAAAAGTATTTTTGCCTCTCAACAGCTAAATTTTTTTTTTTGATGGAACACATGTAAGGACAGGGACGTGAACTTCCTCACACAATAAGAGAACATAACATAAACACTCACGGTATTACTGCAGCATCAGAAATTTTGGGATGAGTAAGTAGCAATGCTTCTAGTTCCGCCGGTGGTACCTGACATTTGAACGATCGAATCCATTACGACAATGTAAGTATTGGATACACAAGTCACAGGGAGCCAAAATGGACGATCATTTTGGAAGCTTACCTGGTAACCCTTGTACTTAATTAGCTCCTTCAGCCTATCAACGATGAAAATGAAGCCATCCTCATCGATGTAACAGAGATCTCCGGTTCTCAACCATCCCTCCGAGTCCAGAGTCGACGACGTCGCTTCAGCATTGCTGAAGTAACCTGTGAGACAATTTCAAGTTACATATCAGATCTAACATAAAAAATGGAGACCCCGGGCCTCAGGGATGTATGTTCTTGCTTTTACCGGACTTCTTAGAAGTTAGTATCACCCGAAACGTTCCAAAGTAACTTCACATACCACTCAGAACAAACAACACGCACCATTCTTCTCATAGCACACTCAATGAGCGACAAACATATCAGTTACAACTTCAGCAACGACGAAAGATCTTTTATTGTGTCATAAGAGTAAATTGTATACTCTCTGACAATAAAAAAAAATTGTATACTGACTGGATGACAAATTCCCCGAGACAAAGACAGGACAACACAAAACAATTGTTAAAAGGTCCGATGCACATGAAGTCATGAACTAGTTTCGAATATAATGAGAGACTTGCGCGTGGAATCCCATATTAACTATTTAGAAAACAAACGCGTACTCTTGACTATGAATAAAAACAAAGGGAACCGATAAGAAATATTTTGCAATAATATTGACTAAAAAATTACCACCTTTCATGACGGATGGCCCCCGCAACCAAAGCTCGCCGGTCTGGTTAACTGAGAGCGGCTTCCCGGTGTCGGGATCCACCACCTTAGCATCCATACCGGGCGAAAGCATCCCGGCCGTCCCGTACCTTCTGCTCTCCTCCAGATCATCGGTGGAAGCCCCTATCCCCGTTGACTCGGTCAACCCGTACCCCTGCAGTATAACAACCGAGGGGTACCTCTCCACGAACCCCTCGATCACCTCCTTCCCGAGCGGTGCCCCACCGGACAGCACCCACTTGAGCGAACCGAGGTCGTACTTCGACGTTATCTCCCCGGCCCCGTTAATTAACGCCATCAGGATGGGCGGGACCAGGGGCAAGTCCGTGGCCTTGTACTTCTGGATCGCGAACAACAGGTCGTGCATCTCGAACTTGGACATCACGATAACCGTCGAACCGGACGCCAGAAGCCCCGTCGCGAACGCCGCCAGGCCGTAGATGTGGAACATCGGGACAGTGCATATGAACTTCCGGTCACCTTCGTCGAGCTTGAACCGCTTCACGATGGTCTGAACCATCGCGATCAGGTTCCGGTGGGACGACACAACTCCCTTGCTCGCCCCTGTCGTCCCCGACGAGTACAGCAGCGTCGCGGTGTCGTTTTGGTCCACTCGCTCTCGCACCCGCGGTTTTCCCACGTTCGAGCTCCTCCCCTGCATCATCCGAGCTAAGTCGTCTTCGAGGAGGATGACGTGGAGGCTTGGGCTCGCCTCGGCGATCTTCGCTGCAAGTTGGCGATTGGCGAAGGCGAGTTTCGGACCGGAGTCGGCGATCTGCTTGGCGATCTCGCGAGGGGTGTTGAGCGGGTTGGTGGTGGTTATTATGGCGCCCAACGACATAACCGCCAGGCATACGACAGGGAAGTAGATGGAGTTGGGGGACAGAAGGAGGACGACGTGTCCCTTCCTGACTCCCATGTCGGAGAGAGAGGCGGCGACGGAGTCCACGGCGGTCCATAGCTCGGGGAAGGTGAGGGTGCGGCCGGTGGCGGCGTCGATGAGGGCGGTGTGGCCGTAGTGGGCCTGGGATGAGATGAAGGTAGTCACGTCAAGGGAGTCGTTTGGGGGCAAAGGAACGGGACGGCGTTTACTGTAGAAGACGGAGTTTGACTTCCTGAATCCGCTCCTTGGATCTACATCGACGGCGTCGTTACCCATCCCGACCAAAATCTGTGGCTCTCTCTCTCTCTCTCTCTCTCTCTCTCTCTCTCTCTCTCTCTCTC